>PVHP010005688.1:0-63329 GCA_004024765.1 Zapus hudsonius
ATTCTGGGTTTCCAATTTGCTTTCTCCTTTGTATTCAGTCTGGGCCCTCAGCCAGAGGAGTGGTGTCACTCATATATAGGGTGGTTCATCCTGCCTCAGTTCATCCAATCCTAGAACCTGCTTCCTAGACATCCCCTGAGACTTGCCTTCTAGATTCTGTCCGGTCGACAATATTAACCCCCCACAGTAGGGTGTGGTTACCACCTTACCCAATGGGAGTAGCAAGATGTCATTTCAGAGCAGCTCAGCAAGGGGACTGGCCGTGGGTTCTGGCAGTAGACCTTCAGAAATATCCAATAGCCCTCATCCTGGAGCTCCAAACCATTGTTCTGGTCTCATACAAGGCTGTCCTTCACACAGTGATGATATGATATGAAAAAGCCAGAGATCAGTTTCCTTATGAATTTTTAGCCCTTAAAACAATGAGGCCATTATGAATTATACATCACAGTAAGGATAAAATGCCAGCTCAGGGCAGATACAGGAAGATACTTTCGTTTGTCTTTATTCTGGCTCTGTAGCTTCTCTCTGGCTTTCCGTGAGAGATAGAAGGGTTGTTGTTAGTCAGGATCCAGAGATAAAGATGGGAGACACTTGGAATTTGACTCAGGTTTTGTTGTCAACTTGACCTTTTTAGTAGTCTTGGGTGGGTCTCTGAGGATGTTCACAGGAAGATAGCCCTCTCAGTAGGGGACAAGATGTAAGAAGGCTCTGGAAAGCTAGAAATGAGCCTCCCTTCCTGGGACGGCAGTGCAGGAAGAAAATTCCAGAGATTCAGGAAGCCAACAAATCTGGGAGAGGATTACAAGACCCCACCCTAAGGCTATATAAAGTGGGAGAAAATTTCTCTCTCCCTGGAGTCTCCCCTCGAGTCCATAAGCCTAATAAACCCATTCCTCCACAAGTTGCTTTTGTTTGGGTTATTTTTGTGCAGCCACAGGGTAAGTTGACTATAAAACCTATAATCTGCTTTTTGCCCTTTAAATAAGTAAACCCCAAATGTACATTTTTATTCAGTTTATCAGTTGGTTCTGTTTTGCTTTTGGAGACAAGGTCTCACTGTGTAGTCCTGTTTGGCCTGGAACCTAGTATGTAGATAAGGCCAACCTTGAACTTGTGGTGATCTTCCTGCCTCTGCCTCCCAAGTGCCACCACTACTAGCATTGTTTCTTCACTTGAAAAAAAAATTATTTATTTATTTGCAAGGAGGTGGGATCGAATGTGCCAAAGCCTCTAGTCACAGCAAACAACCTCCAGATGAATGTACCACTTGGTGCATCTGGCTTTCCATGGATACTGGGGAATCGAACACAGGTCCTCAGGCATTGCAGGCAAGTGCCTTGGCTGCTGAGCCATCTCTCTAGCAGCTGTTTCTTCACTTTTGATGCCCTGAGTTAAGAGGTGGTGGGTCCCTTTTAGCGTAAAACAATATAAAACTACGGAAGTATTAAGCCATTTATTGTTAGCTTCAGCAGAGTGGGGAAGTTGATCAGATAAGACTCCTCATGGGAAAGTGCTTCAATGTAGACCCTTTAATTTATCATCATGGAAGGGACACAGGGCTGGCGTGCTGGAGTTCTGAGACCTGCTGTGTCAAATCCTGTCTCTCGGCCTTAACTAACTCACCTGGAAAGGGAGATGCTCACACCATGGGGTGGGCACTGGAATGAAAGGGAACCGAGGTCATCTTTGTATCAGTACTTAGCACTCAGCACAGTGCCAGGCAGAGAGCCAGCACCCCAGCACCCTGTAGAGTTTCAAAGTAATATATAAGCAATCTATTTATGACGTTATGATTCCTGTGATGTCTAGTTCCCTAGAGCAGAAAGGCCTGGACTCAACCAAGGTCATTGCTCCTTTAGCCAGAGACTGGAGACCATTTTTTTCCATACAGCAATGTTCATTCTTGGTGATTTCACTGCCTTTCAGCGGAAGGATCCAGTCTGGAATATGACTGTCCTTATAAGTGGTTGGGTTGTCTCTGCAGCTAACCATTTGCTAAGTGAAAGGACAATTAATCACGGAGTTGTTTTGCCTCTGAGATGCAAAAAAAAAAAAAAAAACACTTTGATTTAATTTTTTTTTGTTTTTTTTTTTTTTGAGGTAGCCCAGGCTGACCTGGAATTTACTATGTAGTCTCAGGGTGGCCTTGAATTCATGGTGATCCTCCTGCCTCCGCCTCCTGAGTGCTGGGATTAAAGGCACGCACCACTACGCTTGGCTTCTGATTTTAATTTTTTGATTTTCGCATCTGGTACATGCTGCTTGATAACCAATTAGGAACACTTGGAGATTATAATTTGGCTACTGATGTCAATGAACTTCAGGCACGTATTGCCAAAGACAAAAATTAATAGGGAGAGGAACAAAATAGCTAGGAAATTAATGACTGTTTTTTTTTTCAGGATCCTGTCCATTTTTCCTATACCATTAGCAACCAGTGTGCCTTTGTTGTTCAAATGGGAGGTGTGGGGAGTTTAAATACCCTTCCCCCCAAAAATATAGTTTTGGTTTAGGAACCAACAGAAACAAGAGGACTCAAAGCTACTGTGAAATGTGAAATTTATATCACTACTGCAGACACGCTTGTTAAAACCAGACAAGTAGTGTTGTGGGTCAGATGTAAAACACAAGATCATACATACAGACAGGAGAAGGTTGGGTGGCTGCCTCATCAACAAATAGCTCTTAAAGGAGAGCAGTTTTTATACATTTATATGTGTGTGGTGTGTGTGCATACATGCATGTGTGTTTGGGGGAGGAGTGTGCGTGCATGTGTGCGTTTGTACGTGTGGAGGCCAGAGGTTGATGACGGATGTCTTCATCAATTTCTCTCCAGCTGTTCACTGAGGCAGAGTCTCTCACTGAATCCCGAACTCGTTAGTAACTGGTTAGTCTCGGTGGCACCTGTCTCTGCTTCCCAAGCGCTGGGATTCCAGACACACCACCACACCAGCCTGACGTTTATATGGGGACTTGGGATTTGAACTCAGGTCCTCACACTTGCTTGGCAAGCCCTCTACTAACTGATCCCTAACCCCAAGGGCAAGAAGATTTAATTCATGACAACATCCTGGGTGAGGTGTTATCTCCACAGTAGATGCTAGGGAGGACTTGGTGAAGGGACAAATCCATGTCAGCACTTTCTCTGTCAACTGACGGTGCTGTGCTCCACCTGTTCCAGGAATGGGAGCTAGGTTTTCCCTTGTGGAAGGTGCAATCACCCTACCTTGTAATTTCACCTGGGGCCCAACGAAGGTCATGTTGATTATCATTTATAACTTTCTTTGCTTTGGCAGTTATGTTTAACAATTAATGTGTATCTATTTATCTATTTAATGATTGATGTTTATCTATTTAAAGAGCTATGACTTTGATCACATAACCCCAACAACACCTCTCTTTCTGCACTGCCCCCCAACATTGAGTTAACCCACATTCTGCACCCCATGGCCATCACTGCTTCTTTATATACAATCTGAGGCATGTCTCTGTACACTTAAAATGCATATACTTTTTTTTTAACATTTGTAATGTTCTATATGTGTATGGTCTCTCTGTGTTTTTGGTGTGTGTGTGTGGGGTGGGTGCCTACAGCAGAAGTGGGGGATTTGGGTGATCACTTGGTCTTGTTTTGAGCTAGGGTCTCTACTGATCCCACAGCCTGTGGAGGGTTCTAGGATCTGTGCCCTTCTGAGGGATGATGGCCACACACAGCTGTTTATATGGGATTTGAAGATTCAGACTCCTCAAGTCTCAGGCCTCCTCAATCCCTCATGCCTGCACGGGAAGTCCACTTAACTGCTCAGCCATCTGTCGAACCCAAAAGGCATATTTTTAATTGTTTCTGAACTTTATTTTGAAAGCACCATGTTTCATCTTGTCTCTGGAAATGATGTGTTTCGCTATCAAGTATTTGATTTGCTGGCTATATATTCTATTGTCTGAATGTGTCATACTTTCTTCATCTACTTTGATGGATTAGTAGTAATTTACATGAGCGTGGCATGTTAATCAGATGATTTGACCATTTTCATACGGGTTTGGGACATGTGCAATCGTTTCTCCTAGAAGTAGTGTTGCTGGGTTGTGGGGTATTGTGAATGTCAACATTAGGACCTATTTTTCAAACTGTTTTCCAAAGGGCTTACTCCCATACCTCCTGTTACTAACAGTGACTGGGTGATCCTGATGGTCGAGACCCTTGCTAGCTCACAGCTCTGCTCCTTGAACTTGTCACTGGAATTTCCTGTTAGCTGGAAGTGCTGTTTTTACAGGAATTTAATCTTGTGCTATGTGACACTAAGAGCTTGCCATAGGATTTGGGACTAGAAGTTGGGAGAAGGAAGGATTGGATTTTGGCCAGAGAACAATAGCATCCTAGCACAGCTTGGTAGGGAAGCCAGGGGGGTTTCAGAGAGTCACGTCATGGCCTGGGACCCTTGGAAGCAATAAGGTAGAAAGGGTTCAAATGTTACAGGGATGTTCAGATTAGAGTATTTAAAAATCTGAGTTAGGGGGTGGAGATGTAAAGTGGTTAAAGATGCTTGTTTGCAAAGCCTAATGGCTCAGTTCACTTCCCCATTACTCATGAGAAGCCAGGTGCACAAAGTGCCAAATGTGTCTGGAGTTTCTCTCTCTCTCTCTCTCTCTCTCTTCTCTCTCTCTCTCTCTCTTCTCTCTCTCTCTTCTCTCTCTCTTCTTTCTCTCTTTGGAAATACATTTTTTGAAAGAAAGCAAGATCTATGTCAATCTATACTTTCAAAAGCAAGTGTTTTTCAAATATTTGTTTCTGGGTCTTACCATGGAAACCTGAAATTATAAGAAGTTATTTCCATCCTTATTTTAATCATTTGTCCTTTAAATAAAAATCCAACCAACCAAACTCCTTTAAAGTTTCTGAGCTGTATTACAGTGAAATTAATTAAAAGATTAAGATTTCTGAAATTTTTTTACAGGATTTCCATTCATGAAGTTGTAACTCCCAAAATAATGCCTTCAGTTTGAATGGAAATATCACAGATAAAAACTTTTTTTCAAGCGAAGCCACATGTACACCTGTCTCAGGTGTGCCTGCCTCTGATGCCTCATGAATATTGTTAGTAATAAAAAGCTGAGAGGTAGGAAGCCCAGATACCTGAACATATCACTGCTGTAATCTGATGTTTCAAAACACAACCCTATGAAATTCCATTTTGATTTATCACAGTGGTCAAGTTTGGGGTGCGTGTGTGTGTGTGTGTGTGTGTGTGTGTGTGTGTGTGTGTGTGTGTGTAGGATGTATAGAAGGGGTATATTTGTAGCTGCCTAATATCTCCGTGGCCTATGCAGATTTCTGGGGTTTGGACCAGTATATAAAACGAACCATCCAACGTGGCCCAATAACAAGGAAAACTCAATTTCTTTCAAGTATTCTGGTCAAAGGGGGAAAGAAGCGCTTAAACCCTCTGAGACAAAGATCTCCTGTCATGCCTGGTCAGCTCAGTATCTCAGCTGCAGTGAGGCTTTAAATCTCATCAAAGCAGGTTTTTCAAGGAAATAGAGAATGACATCTGAGAAAGAGAAGCTCCTAATTTGTTTGTGTAACTCACCTGCACAGAACCTGTTCTTTGAAAGGAGCCCGAGCAGCTCCAGGGAGAAATGAATGGATTAACAGGCAGGGGAGGGTTGGTTACTTCCAGTGAGTCAGGATCCCACCCAGAGGGCACGTTTTTGTCATGGGAGAAAGAACGATGTCTGTCTGATGATGTCTGGGAACCCAAAGATAGATAATTCCTGTCTAAAGAGAAAGGCAAAACAGTTTAAGTCTTGGCATTGGTAGTGCCCACTCTTAGTGGTTTCTCTTGCTTGTGTTTGTGAAAGGGAGCCATCTTCTTCCCCCACTGGGGAAAACTTTCCCTAGATCTCTAAGTCTAAAATAAACTCATTCCTCCCCTGAACTGTGCCTGGTTAGACAGATGTTCTCCCAACAACATAGAGCCAACGCCTCTCTCTCTAGTACTCACATTCTTCCATGTTATCTATTTTTATTGTGTGTGTGGAGCACATGCCTTTGTGCATGTCTGGGTGTGGGAGGTGGGGGGTGTATGTCCATGTCTTCCCATGTGTGTGAAGGCAAGAGGTTAATGTCAGGTATTTTCCTCTCTCTTCATATTTTTAAACATTTTATTGACAGTTTCCATAAATATAGATAATGTATCATGATCCTAACCCCCTCTTATCACTCTCCCTTCAAGTCTCCCCTCCACTCAATCCCTTCTTCTTTCCAACTGGTCTCTTCTATTCTGACATCATCATTTCCCTCCTACACGCAGGTCTTGTGGAGGTAGCATCAGCCACTGTGAGGTCCTGAATGTCAAGGCCACTGTGTGTCTGGAAGACAGCGTTGTAAGCACTCCTCCCTTCCTTGGGCTCTACGTTCTTTCCTCCACCTCTTCCACAATGGTCCCTGAGCCTTGGAGGGTGTGATAGAGATGTCTCAGTGCTGAACATTCTGCTGTCATATCTTCTCAGCACTTTGGTGAAGTTTGAGTCGCCCCTGTGGTCACCTTGATCTGAAAAGAGAAGTTCTCTAACCAAAAGTAAGAGTAGCATTCATGGCCATAAATTATTTGGCAGCAGAGAGAGACAGAGAGATTTGGTATTCCAGGGCCTCTAGCCACTGCTAAACAAATTCCAGACACATGGCGCCACTTTGTGCACCTGGATTTACATGGGTCCTGGAGACTCAAACTCAGGTCGTTAGGCTTTGCAAGCAAGCGCTTTAATTGCTGAGCCACCTCTCCAGCCCTGCATCACTTTTCCCAAATGGGTTTTATATTGAAAATGTAGTCGTTTTTATTTAAAATACTGGGTTAACAGGGAATATGAGGTTATGTCTGTGTGCGTTATTTGCTCTGAGCAGGGCTGCCTTTCTTGGCCATAGCATTGGAAGGGCAGACATTCGACAATCATAGGAGAGAATTACCTTGTCTGGAGAAGACACTTTCCAAGACCCTGCAAGGTGCCTTTGAAAACAAGATGTCACACGTGGCCGAAGCAAGGAGAAAACAAAGTGTTGAGGAGAGTCAAAGGGAAGCAGAAATTGGCCCTGTGCCTCTCCTCATCCTTTGCTTCGAGTGCCCCAGGCTGACATCATGGCCGGATTAAAGGGTGCTCTTGCTGAAACACCATTCTCTGAAACACAGGGAGAAAAGACTTACAGAACACGACAGGCCGAAGAGATTGCTTTATGAATCAAGGCTTCCTTCTCCAGAGCTTGTACCATTACTGACTGCACTTCCAGAAAGCATTTCAGTTCCCTTCTCACGGAGAGTGTTTTCAGAAGCAGGAGGATGGAGGAATCAAGCTCTGAGAAATCTCCAGTCTCTGTCATTTCTCCAGTTTCTCACCCACTGGAGAACTGGCAGAACTCAGATAGGATGGGGCCTGGGTGAGGGGTGGGTGGTCCATGGTTACTTCCTGACAATGGCCTTGACATCCAATTTTGCCCTCGGGGGAGGAGGAGTCTCACCTGGCTCTTGATAATTTTGGAGTGTCTCTGGATTCTGAATTCAAAACATGAAATCCATAGACCAGAGGATACAGTTCAGAATAGATTTTTTTTATATCTTAGAGCTTTTAGGAGGGAGAGCTTAAAGAGAAGGGGGGCTGGAAGGAAGGCAGGCAGGCAGACAGACAGGCAGAGCTGTTGCCCAGAGAAGCAAGTTGCTACTGAGAAGCCCACCATGAGACACAGGTTGTGTGGCAGTTTCAGGCAAGTTCACTGATTCCAGGCCTGAACCCACGTCTCTCTGAGTGGGAGGTGTTTCCAGCCAGAGCTCAAACCTAGATGCTAAAACTGATTGGTCAGGTATGGACCAACCAGCTGTCTCTCTGACTTCCCTGGGGAGGTTTTAAAAAGTCAGTGAAACAAAGTCCAGCCTCTTATTCCTGCATATGATGTTTTAGGAGAAGGACTTCTGAATCTCCAGATCTTTCCCTCATGAACCTTTTTCCTCATGTTGGGAGCCCTCTGTTATCATTTCCTCTTTTGCTTGTTTGGCTAAACAGCATAGATTTTTTTTAAACCCTCTCCCACATGTTCTCCCCGCACTGGTGGCTGGAGATCTCTGGAACTTCCCATTTTCCTTTAAGTAAAGTCTCCCACTATACCTTATCCTCTGGTGGTCTATAATTTAATTCTTTAACTTTATAGACAAGAATTCGGGTACTGAAGTTCATTGAAAGTAGCTGGTTACTCTTTAAATTCTAATCCCCAGCTCCACCATTATAGGTTTTTTTTTTTTTGTTTTTTTTTTTTAATGTGAGTCTCAGGGATGGGTTAGTTTAGTCAATGTAGTCCTGAGGTTAGGATTTCTGGAAAAGTGTTTTTCTCCCAGAAATCTTAATTCTCTAGGAAAGGCCTTTTCAGAAGGAAGTGGAAGGACTCCCTAAAGAGGTGAGATACTGAAAGGCCAGCTCCTTCAGACCTTTTCTGACCTTTCGTTAAGTGTAATAATCTAGATTTTCCCCTACAGACCCAAGGATAATGTTGTAGTCAGTCACACACCGCTGGTATGAATCTCCAAACCAGGCACAATTTTGGGGAGGAGAGAATTTATTTAAGTAACAGATCTAGGGGAAGTTAAGGAAAAAGGCTGGCCCCCCTTTACAGAAGCAAGCAGAGAGAGAAAAACAGCACCACCAGCACCTCAAGCAAGCAAGCACACTCCAAAGTAGCAAAGAAGAGGAACTCCAGGCTTGAGCTCAGACTGCTTTTTGCATATGTATAGCTAGAATTCCAGACCCATCCCAGAAACACCTTAGGGCTGAACCCTAGGATCTGGTCAAGGTGACATACCTCCTCCAGCCAAAAATGGCTGGAGACAATTTACAATTTAATAAACACAATTATAATAAATTCTATTGGGGGACAGTATTCAAACTACCACAGATAATTTCCACATTTAGCCAAGAGAACACTCTCAACTTTGGGGTCCTGTCACGTTAAGCTGCCTAGACATTGCCTATCTATTTCAGTAGCTCACACGTTGAGCCTGGATTTCATTTTCGCTTGTATTCTGTGCTGCTTTGCTGTATGTGCCACCATGTTTCTAAAAAATGTCGACCCAAGCAAAAATCTAAAGAGATTATTAGAAGGAACCCAGGGGTGCAGTCCGTGCCAGCAGACTTGGTATTTCAGAGAGAATACTGTTCCAAATTAGTCATGTGACACTGGTTAAGGGAATTTCCTTCCTAGAGACCTGAATGTTAACTGTGAGCGTGGGTGTGGTGAACTGATATAGGAAATATGTGAGTATCTGCAACACACTGACAGGTACTTTCTGAAAACCAAATGGTAGGCAGTTACACAAAGAGGGAGAGGGAGGGAGAGGGGGAGGGAGGGAGGGAGGAGAGGGAGGAGAGAGAGAGAGAGAATGGGCAAGCCATTTCCAGCCCCTGCAAATGAACTCCAGACACTCCTACCTTTGCCTCCCAGAGTACAGGGACTAAAGGCTTGTGCCACTGAGTCCAGCTAGGAAGTGATGTTTTTCACATTTTAATTGAGATTCAACTCTTCTACTCATAACTAGGAGAAAAACATGTGCTTTGCTACAAAGTTCCCAACGAGATTTTTTGGGAAACTGAATAATTTAACGTCCAATCGATTAAAGTCCTTGAAAGAAATTCTATTTAACTATATTAAAAATAACTTTTTATTGACAACTTCCATAAGTATAGACAATAATACCTTGATCATAATCTCCACCACCCCCTTTCCCCCTCCCAAATCCACCCTAAATTAAATCCCTTCTTTCCAACTAGTCTCTCTTCTATTCTGATGTCATCATTTCCCCTCCTATTACTCTGAGATCATGAATGTCAAGGCCACTTTGTTTCTGGAAGACAGTATTGTAAGCACTCCTCCCTTCCATTGGCTCTTAGAACTTTTTCCACTACCTCTTCTACAATTGAAGTCATTTAATTTTTTTTTAATTTAAGTATTTATTATTTGAGAGAGAGAAAGAGAATGGGTACACCAGGGCCTCTAGCCACTGCAAACCAACTCTGGAGACATAGATAACCTTGTATATCTGGAATTATATGGGTACTGGGGATTGAACTCAGGTCCTTAGGCTTTACAGGCAAGTTCCCTAACAGGTGAGTCATGTCTCCAGCCTTGCAGTCATTTTATTTTGATGTCAGATATGCGCTGTAGCAAGCCTGAAACGCCCACCTTAATTTGTGTAGGTTTTATAGGCTACATTGGATGTCATGATACCATTCAAGCCATTGTGTAAGAGCTGATATAAACCGTGATGCCCGCAAAGCTCATTCACTGCTCTAGCCTTTCTGTTCATTCGCAGCTCAACAATGTGATACTTTAATATATAATTGGATAAGCAATTGGGCTCAGTTATAGTACAGTAGTTTGTAATGATTATTTTCCAGTGCTGTAATTTTTCTCATTGATACTTTGGGGGGTTACAAATTCATACACATCCACACTATGTGCTTCTTGAGAGTGGGATGCCACTAGTGAATAGGAAAGCTTATTTCAGCATTCTGGCACCTCCGGCATCATTGAAAATAATAATAAAAATACTTATTCAAGCATGTTATGTTTAAGTCAAAGCCTTGGTAACTAATCAAGTGATAAATGGCTCCGTTGATGACCTGAATTCCTCTCTATCATAGCTCGAAAAGCTGGATTGCAAACCTTTCCAGTGCATAGAGACGTGCAGAAGAATATGTTTCTAATAAGGATGCTCACAGGATTTCTTATAGAAAGTATAAGAAAGGGACTCATGCACACTTTTATATTTTTTTTGGGGGGGGGGGAAGTTTGAGGTAGGATTTCCTTCTAGTCCAGGCTGACTTGGAATTCACTATGTAGTCTCAGGGTGGCCTTGAACTCACAGTGATCCTCCTGCCTCTGCTTCCTGTGTGCTGGAATATAGATAGTCGGATGGATGGATGGATGGATGGATAGATACATAAATAGGTAGACAGACAGACAGATAGACAGACAGATGATATAAAGAGAAAGAAAGAGGGATGGCACACCAGGGCGTTTAGCCACTGTATACAAACTCTAGATACATGTACCACTTTGTGCATCTGGCTTTTTGTGGTTACCAGGGAATCAACCCTGGGTCATTAGGCTTTGCAAGCAAAGCACCTTAACCGCCAAGCCATCTGTTCTGCCTTGCAAACTTTTTCTATTCAAAGAACTACTTCAGGAAAAGAGAAGTGACTACCATAGGTTAATTAGTAAAAACCATTTTCTCTCAGCAAAGGGTGAGCCTGGCATGGATGCCTCTGCCTGGAACCCCATCATTGAGGGTCCCGAGGAAGGAGATTCAGACTGGACTATGTAGTGAGACCCTGTGTCCAAACGAAACCAAGTGAAAAGCAAGACGTGCCTCATTTGGGCCACCAAGAAATTTCAAGGTGGGAGTTGATATGGGAAAATCTATCCAGGACCCAGAGAAAGGAGGCTCAGTGTTGGGCACATGAGTGTGGAGGGTGTGTGAGGAGCAAGGGAACATCATCAATCACGAAATAAGATTCAGCGTTAACCGGGGATACCCTGGGAAGGCTTCCTGGGGATTTGGGGAAATGGATGACCAGTGAGGGGGGAGCCACTTTGGGGCAATAGGCGTGATTTTTCACATCCGTTCAGGCAAGTGCCTTTAACCCCCAGCCATCTCCCCAGCCCTTCACACCCAGTCAAGCAGCCTCAGCAGGGCAGGCAGCCCCCTGGGCTTTATCTACAAGTGCCAGGACCAAGTCTCTCCCTAGTTTCTACATTACTTTATCTTGTAACCAAGCCTTCTTCCTCAGGGACCCCCATCCAAACTTCCTCCTTCCTCAGTGCGTCCCCAACTTCCCTTCCATCATTTCTTATCTACCTGTTTCATAGCTTATCTCTCTTTAATTTCTTAATTGTTGCTTTATTTTTAATGAAAAGTTCTCCTTCTTTCCCTTCCCTGCCTTTAACATTTTAGTATCTACTTGTTGCATGAAAACTAAAACCCAGGCAGGGGTTGGAGAGTGATTAAAGGCATTTGCCTGTAAAGCCTGGGGCACAGGTTCGATTCCCCAGTATCCATGTAAACCAGATGCACAAAGTGGCACATGCATCCAGAGTTCGTTTGTAGCAACAAGGGGCCTTGGGGCACCCATTCTTTCTCTTTCTATCTCCCATCTTACAAATCAGGCAGCCTGGCCACAGCCACGTGTCACAAGAGACCTGTCCTTCTCTAGGCTTCCTTTCTCCTGGAAGCTGTTCACTTCCTGTCTCCTTCTTCCTCTTGCCTCTTTGTTTGGCTGAGTCAGTTAACAATTTTCACTCTCGATGTGAATGTTACTCCTTAGGGAGACCTCCCATTCAACCTGCCCTGCGCTGGGCTCTTCCGTCTATTCAAAGCATCATGTTATTTACCTCTGAGTTCTTATAATGTGAAATTATTATTTTTTATTGTCCATAATGAGTTACATCATTCAGTGGGCCAATATCCCCAATTCCCCAATGCCCCCCCTCCCCATCCCCAGTCAGCTGGTTATCCTCCTCCATGGGCCGTCTGGATCAGTCTTTTTGGTAGGGGACCATGGATAGCCTAGTACTCAGCCTGGTTCTCCAGACCCAAGCGTGTTGATACTGAAGGGTGCCATGCCTCTGATATTCTCCCCCACCACGGCTCTCACAATCTTTCCGGCCCCTCTTCTGCTCAGTTCCCTGAGTCGTGGTGGGTGAGTATGTGAAATTATTTTGACTCCTAAGCATCAATTTAAAAAAAAAAAAAACACTGATGACTTCTAACACCCAGCCTAGTAAAAATCCCCACACCGGAGTGTTAAAGAGGTCAATGTCAGTCACCTTCTACACCCGCCTATACCTCCTGAATGAGTGCCATGGAGATTTTTTTCCATAGTAGGTTCTCACTCTAGCCCAGGCTTACCTAAAACTCACTCTGTAATCACAGGCTGGGCTTGAACTCAGGGCAATCTTCCTAGAGTGCTGGGATCAAAGGTGTGAGCCATCACACCCAGTTCAGAGGGCCCTGTGTAATATCATGATTCCCATTAGTACTTTGTAATATATTTTTCAAATTTAGTCTTCTTTTTTTAACTTCAATAAAATCCCTTCAAAGGAGACCTGAGATGATAAGAAAAATATGGCCTCAAAAAAAAAAAAGTCTTATTGCAGATCTAGCTACATTCTGGATGTTTCCTCCCTAGCTTCCCTCTTTCCCCCTTCCAATTCTCTCCTTCACTGAATCCCTTCTTTTTGCCAACTAGTCTCTATTTTTCATCATTTTTTTCCCTCAAAATATGCAGGTCTTGTGTACATAGCATTTGTAAGGGGAAAAAAATGGAGGCGAGTTTGGAAGGAAGAGGCAGAAAGGAACCTCAATGGCAAAGAGAAAGCTTTCTGTCGAGTTGAAGACCTGAGAGGTTGAAGCCTCAGGTTCCCACAGCACTGCGATCCTAGAACAAGACGGTGCCCCGGGTGGCCTGTGCTGGTAGTTTTTCTTAGCCTTAGGTAGGGTTGGGGGTAGAGTCTTTCTAGATGCAAAATGAGGAAGGGGAAGTGAGGATGAGGAAATTACAAGCTGTCTTGAGTTCTTCAGTTTCCTGGGGTGAGCAGTCAGTCATTGTCATGGTTTGATCCAGGTGTCCCCCACAAAGAAATGAATGTGTTCTGACAGATCGATCCTCAGCTGATGGCAGTTTGGGTTTACAACCTCGCTGGAGCTGTGTTGTTGGGGGCAGGCTTATGGGGTTATAAGCCAGCTTCCCCTTGCCAGTGTTTGGCACACCTTCCTGCCGCTGTTTGCAGTGCTGTGGCAGAGGTGATGTCCGGCCCTCTGCTCATGCCATCGTTTTCCTTGCCAGGATGGAGTCTCCCTTCAAGTCCGTAAGCCCAATAAACCCATTCCTCCACAAGCCACATTTGTTTGGGTTCTTTCTGCGCAGCAACTAGAAAGCTGACCACAACAGTCATCAAGTGGGTTCTTGTGACCTAAGATGGTGGTGGTGGGCGAGTGGTAGCTGGTTATATCTGGGAAGACTGTGGCTTCAGTTTGTAAGTCTGCCCTCCCTGGGTAAGTCCCCTGGCCTCTGTCCAGCATCTGTTTGCTAACTCTTCAGTATTAACCACTGTGAGGTCATGAGTATCAAGGTTACTTCCTGTCCACTCTGTAAGCAGGCCTCCTTTTTCTTTGGAGGAGCCAATGCTTTTGATAGTGTGGTATTTCTGATACAGGAGTTTATCTCCTAGGCCACTGGTCTGTGTGTCCATCTGGTCTCTTAAAGGGGCAAGTTAAGGTCACCTTTCTTCAAAACACGGAGACATGGTTAGATAAAATACCACAAGAAATCTCTTCTGGTTAGCTGAGAATGCCGGCCATGGACACACCCTTACGCAACTGGTTCATATAACCATGGTTGCTGTGGCGGTTAGGTTTTGTTGTCAACTTGACCTTTTTAATCATCTTGGGTGGGTCTCTGAGGATGTTCACAGGAAGGGGAAGGATGTAAGGAAGCTCGGGGGAGTTAGAAACAAACATCCCTTCCTGGGAGGGAAGTGCAGGAAGGAAAGTCCAGAGACTTGGGAAGCCAACAAGTCTGGGGAAGGGTTGTAAGACCCCCATCTTAAGGCTATATAAGGGGGAAGCAAATGTCTCTCTTTCCTCTGCCTGCCTGCCATTGTGTATGTGTGTGGTGCTGATGATGGCTTCTCTCTCTCTCTCTCTCTCTCTCTCTCTCTCTCTCTCTCTCTCTGTCTCATCTGTCTCTCCTCACTCTCTCTCTCTGCCTGGACCTGTGAAAGGGGACCAGCTTCTTTCACCATTATGGAACTTCATCTAGATCTGTAGCTTTAGTTAATCCTTTCCTCCTTTCTTCCCATATCTGTGTCTGGTTTGGAGGTTCATCCCAGTGGTCGCCTGTGTTAACACTACTATAGTAGTGTTAACGATATGACCATTGTCTCGAGGAATCTTTCCCCCAAATATCACCATCATCCTTTAAACCCAGTGAAGATATCTGCTGTTTGAGAAGTCAACCTCAAAGCCCCATTCTAGTAAGGATTATTTTCTTCCTTGTCTGAGAATACTGGAATGGAGTTTTCAGTCCAAATACACCACTCTGACTCCAATTATGTACATAGGAAGCTGCTCACCTTATTGAGTGATAAAACCCCCGAAGAGAAGGATTTTGAGGTTGATTCATTGGTGTGTCATTGATAAGACCTAGGCTAGAACCTTAAATATGTGCTCAATATGTTAGTTGAGTTATAAGTTGCAGAGGATTTTATCATTAAACATTAAAGATTTATTTTTCTATTCAATGCAATTACTTTCCTGTCAAGAATTTATTTACATCAAGTCCCATGTAAACAGAAACATCAGCCCATAGGAAATGTTTTAAGGTCTCTCCTCTGATAGTGTTTTATAAAACATATAACAATAAAATATATTATTTTATAATAACAACTAAGTTTATATTCAGGTGCTTTCTCTTTAACAGCATGAAATTGGCTTTTTCCCCTTGTGAAGGTAGTGTGACATTCACTACAGGTTAGTTCTAGATTAAAAAAAAATAAGTTACAATGGAATACACTGTATTCCTTTTCAGAGTTATAAAAGCATCAATGGCCAGGGCTGCTTGAGCATTCCATTAGGGAATTAATCATTACCCAACATGCCTTGAGATGTGCACAGGAGGTGAGGAGCATCACTTCCAATCAGAAATCCTGTTAACACTACCTTCCCAAAATCATTTCAAGCAGATAAGTGGGATGACTGCAGAAACATTAAAAAAAAAATCTCTTTTCAAGATTGTGTAGAAACAGAAATTGCTTGCAGGAAGCCATACAGACTGTTGAAGGTGAATGAAAACTTGGGTTCAGGTTTTAACAGAGTTTGCAACCTGGCATGAAGCTTCCTCCCAAGAGCAGAGCATTTCTGAGAACTGTTTGGACTTGTGTTGCTTCCGAAGAAAAGGAGGCTGTGTTCCATGAGCACATTTGACCTGTGTGACTGAATGCAGGAAGGAGAGGTGGAGAAATGTTCATAGTACCTCGCTCTAGTCCAGGCTGACCTGGAATTCACTACACAGTCTCCGGCTGGCCTTGAACTCATGGCGATCCTCCTACCTCTGCCTCCAGAGTGCTGGGATTAAAGTCACGGGCCACCAGGCCTGGCTTGAAGAGTTATTTTGTTGTCTACTACTAAGAAAGGAACACGCTGCCCATCAGATTTTGAAACACTGGGATATTACAGATTATGGTGTTCTTTGTGAACTTCTGTTATGGGTAACTTTCACACTAAGGTATAGGGTATGTAGGCCACGATTTGGTGTTGGAGATGTAGTTGCACCTTGGAACTGAGGCTCCCTGGAGATCCATGTGTTCATGGTTTCTGATGCCCTCAATACAATGCTATGTAATAGACTCAGAGGGCACAATGAGTTTCATCTAGTTGGACAACCTTTTTTTGTGTGTAATTCATAGGTAACCAATTTTGGAATAAGCCCCTTACCAATTACAGGCTAAGTTATCCCTGTGATGGATGGTTTTCTAAGTGTCTTCTTAGTTGATTTACCAGATCAAATAAGAAAGCCAAGCTATATTTGAATGAATTTATTTTTGACAATTTTCTAGGTACAAATAATGTGTTTGACCCTTTGTTCTCCCCATCCCACTCCGCAAAACATCTTGTTCCGACTGAGCCTTATGTCTGTCTCTTTGCTTTTCTCCTTCCTTCCTTCTTTCCTTCCTTCCTTCCATCCATCCTTTTATCCTTTCCCTTTCTATCACTTTTTCTTTTTCTCTCTATCTTTTTCTTTTTCTCTTTCTCTCTCTTTTATTCTTTCTTTCTCCCTTTCTTTCTTTATCTCTTTAGTTCTTTCTCTCTTCTCTCTTTTTCTTTCTCTTTCTTTTCTCTCTCATTCTCTCTTTCTCTCTCCTGCTCTTTCTTTCTCTCATTCTCTGTCTTTCTTTCTGTCTCATCTTTCTTTTCTTTTCTTTTTTTTTGTCCTGTCCTGTCCTGTCCTTTTCACCTGAAGCCTGAGCTAGAATAAGACCCACCCTCAAAAAACCAAAACCAGAAAAAAAAATGTACCTAGCAGTGGCTACACCCCTGAGGACAGTGGTCTCTTCTTCTTCTAACAACCTTTAACTTCAATAGTTTTGCAGAGAGGGGACGGGGTGCAATGACAGAGTGGTGGCCATCCTGATCTTACGTCCATTTTGCACAGATGACCACAGGTGCTGTGAACCCAGAGCACATTGGCCGTGTTATGTCTGGAAGACATCATTCCTAAGCACTTCTCCCCATTCTGTGGCTCAGACATTCTTTCTATGCCTTCTGCTCAGTGATCCCTAACCCTTGGAGGGGAAGGTATAGATGTCTCATGAGGGCTGAGCACTCTGTCATGGTTTGTTCTCAGCACTTTGATCAGTCATGAGTCTCTGCAGTGACTGCTGAGCATTACAAAAAGTAGCTTCTCTGACCCAAGAGGATGGCAGAACCAATTCATGGGCAGGATCGTAAGTAATTAGACACAGCTTGGCAGGCATGGCATGTCCCTTTCACCAAACAATGGTAGAATCTTCCCCAGTAGGAGCCATGACCTTCACAGCCATAGGCTTTTGTCCAAGTTTACAGTAGTCTCCTGTGGGGCACGTTTCAAATCCTATCAGAAAGCTGTTGGTTACCACCTCACCAATAACAGTCTTGCCACTATTGCTCCATTGAACCATCTTGTCTGGCTGGTTGCTGGTATGGCAGAGGTGATAGCTCTGCACCCCCACACCCCCAGAAGCCTGCACAGCACCATCTGGCACTAGGAAAGCTCTTCTCTGGGAGGGAGCTTTCAGCTCAGTTTCAGCTTTATTTCTTGCTTCTTGCAATCAAAGTGTTTGGTGTCCTTGGCATTAGGATCGCACTATCTAATTCTGGTGCTCATCCAAGATTAGAGGCCTTTGTAGCCTGTGATGGTTTGGGGGGTACTTATGGGACTTCTGTAGTAATCACTCAGCAGAGTATTCTCCCTCTGGAATTGGGATTTTCATACTTTTTGGTAAGCTAATTAAAATATAACTTAAGCCAAGGGGGATTGGTAATAACCTTTAATCTCAGCTCTCAGGAGGTTAAGGTATCGAGATCACCATCAGTTCAAGGCCAGCCTGGGCTACAGAGTGAGTTTCAGATCAGCCTAGTCAAATTTAAATCTATAAATAAAGCTGGAGAGATAGCGTAGCTGTTAAGGCATTTGCCTGCAATGCAGGACTGAGCTTGATTCCCCAGTACACATGTAAAGCCAGATATGTCTGGAACTCATTTACAGTGGCTGGAGGCCCTGGCATGCCCATTCTGTCTCTGTGTCTACCTCTTTCTCTCTTTTTCTCAAATATTTTTTAAAAATCAAATCTTAAAAAATATAACTTAAAAATTTCAAAATAGATGTACTCTGTATGGGCAGATGAAAAGCCATGTTATTCCATGAAAAGCCCAGTTAAACTTGAATTATATATGCTAAACAAATTTCTAGCATAAATATGTCCACAAGAATGCATAAAATTTATGTCCAAAAAATTAACTGAATGGCTTTTAAAAAATATTTCCATTTGTGTGTGTGTTTGTGTGAAAGACAGGTGGGGAAAGGAGGGAGAGAAAAAAGGGGGAGGAGGAGAAAAGGAAAGAGAAACCCAATGGGTGTGCCAGCGTCTCCTGCTGCTACAAATGAACTCCAGGTGCATGTGTACTTAGCGCATCTGTCTTTATGTGGGTGCAGGGGAATCGAACCTAGGGTTGGTAGGCTTTACAAGCAAGTGTCTTTAAGTATGGGGTTATCTCCCCAGCCTCCTCAAAGTAATTAAAATCTTACATTTTATACGTCAATTATGTCAGCCATTCTCAGATATTAATGTTGACTGCCAGGGACCCTGCCTACGTGCTTTTACTATAGAATTTAACTTAAAAACGTTTATCATTGCTCTTATTCATTCCTGATAACAACCTTGAAAGCCAGAAAGTCTTGTGTGTGATTCTAGAAACGAAGGATCTCAATTTTATTCTCACTCATGGGTGTGTCAGTAGAATTAATTGTCATAATTTTTATTCTGATCATAATAATGTTTAATCTTTGACAGGGTAGATAGATCCAAAAAATGTATCAGCAGGGAAATTAGGAAAGGGCTTTTGGTTTCTGCACACAGCTTGTAGGCTGGTCAGTGGTCACTGGCAGAGGAGCAGTGTGTTTAGTCTAAAAGTAATGGTAATGGTAACGATCAGTGGCAGCAAACACTGAGCATGTCATACATGTCACAGCTGACACGTGTCTTACTGTTTCCATTTTATGAAGAGGGAAACTGGAGAGAATGTACAAGGAGGTTAGCCACCTGTTTTTGTTGTCATTGTTAAACTGTGGACTACCCTCATTTTAGGAGGGTTCTCATTAGATTGTGTATATTTCTCTCACTCCCTTTATTATTATTATTATTATTATTATTATCATTATTATTATTAATTTATTACTTGTTTTGGTTTTTCGAGGCAGGGTCTCACTCTAGCCAAGGCTGGCCTTGAGTTAACTCTATAGTTTCAGCGTAGCCTTGAATTCACTGTGATCCTCTGACCTCTGCCTCCCGAGTGTTGGGATTAAAGGTGTGCACCACCACGCCTGGCTCTTTCTTTATCATAAAACCATTTCTTTGTGGATTCTAGGTGACTTTTCTATTCCTTTCCAACTAGTTGAGCAGGGCCCAGCACCCTTCCCATTGTAGCTAATCTCACCCCCCTGACTGTCGAGCTCTGCTGGCCCTGGCAATGCAGAGACAGGTTAAATATCTCGAGTGATATATTCTGGCAGTATGAAGTCATCTGGAGGTTCATGTACAGGTGAGATTCCTTCATTAAAGCTCACTCAAGGCAGACAGTACCTTTGGATGAGATGCTGTTTCAGATTGCTGTTTCTTTTCTTTATTAGCAGTGAGTTATAGCTCCCAGGTTCCCAGGTTGCTTCAGGGAAGTGGTTCATTTTCATAAACTTCCATGTGGTTCATTTCCTAGCCTTCTCTGTGGCTGTTGTGGGACACGAATCCCTCCCACCAGGGCCATCCCCAGCCTCCCTGTCCTTGAAGAGACTGAAATCTGGTGCAATGGCTCCCTGACTGGTTAGCATCTCAGTGTTGCTGAGATCAACCTCAGGTCCCAGGCATGCTTTTAATCCCAGGGTAAATAGAGGATCTGCAGTCCCGAGCTGGGCTGGCAGAACTGTTGAGATTTCATGAGGAACAGGTGTCCAGGCAGATGTGTGATAGTGGTTTCCACGTCGATGCTTTCTGCATGAGTGCATCTAGCCAGAGATGGAAAAAGTTAGGGAAAAAAGGGTATCCTTACTCAACAGATACAGACTTTTCCTTATGTTTGTATGTTGATTGTTTGATTGTTTATTTCACACACACACACAGCATGGGTGCTCTAGGGCCTCTCACCACTACAAATAAAATCCAGATGCATCTGTCAGGTTGTGTGTCTGGCTTTATGTGGGCACTGGGGGATTGTATCCAGGTTGGCATGCTTTGCAAGCAGCCTCCTTTAACTACTGAGTCATCTTTTCATACCTATCTTGATTCTCTTAACAATCACATTCAAGGATTATTTGCAGAGCATTTACATTGCTCTAGGCATTACAGCTCCTCTGGATATGAAGCAAACGATGGTACAGGATGTAGAGAGATGCCATGTAAATACTGTGCCATGTTAGATGAGGCACCTGGAAATATGTGGGTTTTGGTATCCTTAGGGTCCTTAGGGCTGGTCCTGGCCCCATAGATACAGGGTGACAACTTTGTGGACTCAGGCATCCTTCCCACAGCATTGGTGTTTACACAGGCTGTGCACCTTGGAAGTGAACAAGAAGTTGTGTTTGTTTCTTTGTGTGTGTGCATATGTTAGGTGTGTTCACCTGTGCAGGTGCATGTGGAGGTCAGAGGTCAGCATTTGCTGTCCTGGTATCTTCTGTAGTTGCTTTCTACCTTATCTGCTGACATACAGTATGGCTCTCATTGAACCCAGAACTCACCTTTTGGTCTGGAACACCTGCCATTTCATCCCAGGGATCTGCTTGTCACCATGTCCCTCGCACATTCCATGGCGCCTGGCTTTCCCGTAGATGCTGGAGCTCCTGACTCAGGTCTGTAAGCTTGGGCACCAAGTGCTTTAATGACCTAACAACCCATCTCTCCTGCTGTCTTACTTTTGAAATCCCCAAACCTGACTCAATCAGAATTCTTGAGGCAGAATTTTGTTTGTTTTGAATTTTTCTTGGTACTTCCTGTGGGTACTATTGAAGTTGCCTTCTCATTGCTGCCACAAAGCACCCAAACACAAGCAGCTAATGAGAGAAAGGTATTTCTACTACTACTACTACTACTTGAAGGGAAGCTCCTTGGTGGCAGAGGAAAGCATGGCATGAGCAGAGGCTAGACATCACCTCTGCCACAGCAGGTGGACAACAGCAGCAGGAGAGTGAGCTGAGCTCTGATAAGGGATAGTTGGCTAAATCACCCCTGAACCCACCCCCAACAACACACCTCCTCCAGCAAGGCTCCACCTCCCAAAATGCCATCAGCTGAGTACCAAGGATTAAGAACACATGAACTCATGGGAGACCTCTGTTTCAAACCACAGGTACCCAGGGTTGAGTTGTCTAAAAGAAAGCCACACACTTCCATCTGGGAATTTGAAGAAGAAAATATCGGAAGTTTTAAGGCTCATGTACAATTGAATGTTGCAAATGTATTTAGTTTCGTTTCCTAGTTCCCGTAAACAACTTGGAAGTGGTGGCTCAGTGTGGTCATCTGTAAGGCATAGGACAGAAACAGATGGACGACAAATAACCAGGAAGCGTTAATTTTCTCAGGCCCTAAATTATTTGGGTTCATCTGGCCTGATCCGGGTTGATGAGGCTGCTTAATGCTTGATTTCTGGGTCTTCTTATGGCAATACCATGGTGGGAAGGTCATATTCCCTGGGCCTGGCATTGTTCTTTACCATTCCGTTGAGTGGTTACCAGATGGATTGATAACAAACCTAAAGGGAGTGTCAGAATGAAAATGAGCTCTGGAGTAGAACAGCAACCCAGTCTGACTTGCCCTTAGCAAGTACGTCATAGGGAGGAAATGTTCTCTTAATGTGCCTTTTTCCCACTAAGGAGAATTAAATCTATGTGGTAAAATGTAAAACCAGCGTGCTGGCAGCCAGGTTCTGAAAGGAAGATCCATGACCCTCATCGAGGTATTTGTGGCCCAGTTATATGTTAATGAAGTGCCTTAGGCTCCTGCTTACTACATGTAGTTCATAATATGCTAATGAAGGTCATTTAGGCTTAGTATTTGTAGAGATGCAGCCACCAGGAGAGCTGGGGTTTTGATTCTTTGCTGATTTTCCTTCTTCCTCTGTCTGAAACGAATAGGGAAACTTCTCCCCCTGCTGAAGGCTGCCAGAGTGGAGTTCTCCTGTCTGGGATCTGAGAGAGCAGCTTGAATATTTTAGTGAATAGAATTGTTGCAGAGTTGGCAAGGTCAGTGTTAATGGAGACAAGCCTGAGGGTGAATCCTTACGTGGTGAAGTGGGGACGGGATCTATGGAAACGTCCACTTATTGTACAGATTCTCCAAGATAAGGGCGGCTTGCTGGGTCTCTCTTATCAACTGGGACTGTTGTCACGTCCACCATTATGTCCCCTGATGATCTTTCCTAAGTAGACCTCAGTTCCATCTTGGAGAAATGGAACCCCATTTCCACAGTTGCCCTATGGGAAACTGTAAGGATTCCATGACGTCATGCACACCAGAGATATTGCCCTCACATCATATGTGCTGCTGTCATTCGTGTCACTATTTGATCATTTATATCAATAAGTGCCTTCATGGCTCCGTGCGCCTCCCTTCAGCATGGGATAGTGTAGAGTGAGCCACACCGAGGAACGGCAGAGTTTGATAATGAATTAGAAAAGAGAGTCCTGAAAACCTACTCTCAGATAGAATGGGCATGTTATTTCCTCTCTATGACAATCTAAGATGTATATTGGATTTTAGTATATATATGGTATATGATTACACTTTAGATTATATATGTGTATATAAATAACTCCAAGGAGGGAGTCAATTGACTAAGACCAATGGTTAATTTTTTACTTGTTTTTTTTTTTTATAAGTAGAAACTTTGAATGAATAAGTCATGGGTTGCTGCCACCGTTTCCCTCCTCCATGCCCCCATTCCATTGATGGTCCTCCTCAGTGGGATTGCTGGAATGTTCCATAGAATGGAGGGCTAGGAGTTTGTGTGAGCAGCAGACTGTGTGTGTGTGTGTGTGTGTGTGTGTGTGTGTGTGTGTGTGGAGGGGCAATATCTCTGGATATTTCCCCTTCATGGCTCCTACAATCTTTCCACCCCTCTTCTGCAAAGTTCCCTGAGCCATGGTGGGTGAGTTTGAAGTCTGCTTTACTGTTGAGTTCTTAGCAGCCTCTAGAATTATGCTTTGGTGCGTTTTGAGTGTCCTCAGTGTCTATCTCCATCACCCTGGTGCAGGTTGTCAGGCTCGCTGTGGGAGCAGCACTCTTGCTCATCTCTCCACTTCCTCTGTGGTTTCTCTTGGCTCCTGGCTGATGTGTTCAGGGTGGTTCATCTCCTGTCAGAGAGTCAGCTGTCATCTGTGGTCTTGTTGGGTCGTCCAGATTCTGGCTACCTTCTCAGCTCCTCTGTCCTTCCCCTCAGCAAGCTCTGAGCCTAATTCTTAATTTTGTCAGGTGTTTTGTCATATAGTTTCTTTGTTGTTCAAACACATAAATTCATAAACTTGCAGTTTCTTCAAAGAAATTTGAAAAAAATAAAGGCCATAGAAGAACAAATACAATAAAAGGCCACACATTTCTTTATAATTTGGCCAAACTGGGGGAAGTTTCAGTTTCTCCGATTTTGTTTCTATGGATGAGACAGGGGGCCTGACATGAGTCATGTGTGTGGAATTCCTGCTCTGACTGGAAGCAGAAATCCTGTTTTTACCTCCCCCAGATGGGATTGCTGGGAATTTTTTTAATTATTTGGTGACTGTCACAGGGAGGGACTCAAGTTCTCTGTGGATGATCTACTTCTGCCAGGGTAGTTACACCTTTTTTCTCTGGCTTTTCTGAGTGGAGATGCTCAATAACCAGTCAGAGCTCATTGAGGACAGGCCAGCCTGGAGGGCTGTTGGGGGCAAGGTCATAGGGGAAGTGTAGGAGGAGTTAAGTATATGTCAGTCAAAGGTACTTTACGAGCAGAAGAACGTGAGAGAGTGGAGGGATAGATACTACCTAAAACTAGAAAGTCCAGTTCTCTTTATAATAAAAGTGAAACAGACGGAATGGCCATGGCAGGGTCTCCAGATGCATGTGCCATTTTGTGCCTCTGGACTTATAAAATCCCCCATTTAGTGAATCTTTTTTTTCAACTAGTTTCTCTTGTCTTTTGATACATTTTTTTCCTCCTATTATGAAGGTCTGGTGTAGGTATTGTCAGCCAGTGTGAGGTCATGGATATCAAGACTACTTTGTGTCGGGAAGACAGCACTGCAAAAGTCAATTCTTAGGTGATGTTCAGTTTGTGAGAATTGGGGTATTTCTGTAATTAAGACATGCATACCTCTAAAGTACGTTTACTTCATTTATGAAAAAAGACAGAAACATACAACATAGACAGAAATGTTTCTCGATGGAAATGTTCCTATTCACTTAATGAACATTGTAAGTTCACTTAGTAAGGGTGTCCAAGCCATGGAATGTTGACTTGGGTTGTTTCCTATATCCGTTCTGCTCAGGGTGTGACAGCAAAAAAGTTATCTTCTGTGTTATTGCTTAAACTGCAAACATATGTGGTCACCCCCTACCACCAACATTAGTGAAGAGGATGTCTTGTTTTCTTCCAGAAAGACAAGCTCCAGAAACCTGGCAGAAAGGAGGAGGAGTCTCCCGCCTTCTGGAGATGCCAGCAGAGCTGAGGGTCTACTTCAGGTACAGTCTGCACCCTTCACGGTTCCCCTACACACTCCTCACCCAGCCCTCTGCTAAGAAAGTGAGGTCAGGCATTGTCACTGTGGGTGTCTTCTGCTGAAGTTAGACAGGGGGATGTCCCTCAAAACCATGTTGGTTTGGGTTCAGACTGGCATTCCTTTCATTCTGCCAGGGCAGGTAATGTCTCTGTTTTGGGGGGACAGAGGCTTTTATTATGAAGGGGAGAGTTGTCCTAAGGTGGCTGATTAGGCTGGAGAGAATTTGGGCAGGTTAGGGCAAGGGTTAGTTGCTGTAAATGGAATTCACTTTCTTACGTCTCACAATTCTATGCCTCTCACACTAGGGTCTGTTCATCTTCAGTTACGCTGGGACTTTGGTGGCCTGGAAGCTTAGACCTCAGGGACAGAGGTCATTGCTTATTAGACTTCTTGTTTGCATTAGTGATGTGTTTTTTATTTAAGGCCCTGGAGAAAAGGCAGCATCTTCAAATATTGGTTGTTTATTAACCTGCTTTGTGGCTGGATAGACTGGTATTGCAGTGTCTGTGGCTCAGTTTAACCTTTTTCATAGGAACAAGGAGAACTATAGTATATTCAAGTATTATAATTTCCATCATAATACTGCAGTATTTTATTTTATTAATTCCTCACTATGCTTAATTTATAAATTGAGCTTTATTGCACATATAACTCAAACAAAATCTATAGAGGGTTTGGGATAATCTTGTCATGCATCCACTGTGGGTCTTGGACTGTAGATCCTACAAGTAAAGGGGACATTATGTTCTGGTATTTTCATTTTGAAATGTGTTTATTACATGCTTTAATTAATGACCCAAAGGGCTTCCCACTCCCCCAGTTTTCTTTTTCAAGGTTTGGGAGAACTCAGACTTGAGGCCTTTACCGGGTGTCTGTCCCCTCCACAGAGGGAATTCATTGATAAGAGAAAGAATTAGACAAAGATTAATGGAAGAAGTTGAGAATCGAGACAGATTGTATTATAGGCAAGTTTTAATGGAGAGTTGTGCCAGATTAAGTCAAGGGCAGCTGGCGTGGTCAGGGTTTAATGTTGGTGTGGCATTTTGGCTGAGGTCCAACTGTGTGAACTCACTTCAGCCAGCGTTTACAGTTGTATTGTTTCTCGATGACTCTCTTACCCCTCATTGTTGAGCAAATTGTCATGCTTACGGATGGCTCCTGGCAAGTTCATTTCATGCTCCATGGTGTCATGAATGTGTCTGCTCTGTTGTCACTTGCCTGCGGGGACACTACAAGGTGTAGCCGCAGATGTCTTTCATATTTTATTTTGAAACGCTTCCACTGGTGGTTTCTTCCTCTCTGTAAGGAAAGAAAGAATTGATCAAGGGCATGGTCACAAACCTCTGTGTGTTCTAGTCCTTTCCAGAAAGCCATTTTGGAGTGTTCGAATCAGGTCCCTGATCTTCCACTTTGATTTCCTAAGGTATAATTGTTTACTGGAATTTTGGTGAAATGGGTATTTTGAGGGAGAGGCGAGAAGTCAGGTATATATTAGACGGTTGTTTGATGAAGAGTTAAATGTTTAGGAATCTTAGATTTTGACTGTGAGGGTCATTTTTTTTTTGTTGCTTCCTTGTCTTAAGCATTAACATCATCTGTCTTCCAGGTGATCACATTGAACTTGGAATTGTTACCGAAAACCACCTGTTCCAACGTCATAGAAACCCGTGTAACACCTCTTTTCCCCTTCTCAAAACGGTTCGCATCCACACCTTATGAGCTAAGATTCACATCTATAAAAGAACATTGTAATTGTGACTGTGCCCATGAGTGGAATGGCTGGGGCAGGTTTGCTGTTTTTAAGAATCCATGCAATATTTGGACTCACCTTGAAAATTGTGTTTGTTGCTTATGTGGCATTCAGATGAACTTGGCCTCCAAGTTTTCTGATTATACTCCCCAGAACATAACAGTCTTGGACACAGTGAATTCAGTTCTCCACATCTTGAGGCCTTTGATGGAAGATAAGAGGCAATAGTTATTGAGAATTTACAATAATACACTTTACAATCAAGCCAACTCTCAGTCATTTTAGGTATTATTCCTAGGCCAGGTTGTGACGTTTCAGGCAGCTCTATAGACTCCCTCCCTTTGAGTGGCAGGTGTCTAACTAGAGCTCAAACCTAGGCCCTAAAACTGATTTGTCAAGTGTGAACCAACCAGCTTTCTCTCTGCTCACCTGGGGCAGGAAATCCTCACTGAACAGTAATTCTGTCTCTTCTTCCCTCACATGGTCTAGCAGAAGACATAGCTGGGTTAGGATTTCTCTTCCACATGAATCTTTTCTTCTGCTTATTTGTGTGAGCAGCACAGATTTATTAAAATCTCTCCCACGTGTGCTCCCCACACTAGTGGCTGGAGAACTTTGTAACTCCTCTTGTTCTCTTAAATAATAAAGTCTCCCAATATACCTTAATGTCTGGTTGTCTATGATTTTAATTCTTTAACTTTGTAGACAAGAATTCAGGTACTCCTTAATTTTTGAGGTACATTAGAATTTTCTGGTTATTATGTAATTTTAATCCCCAGCTCAGCCCATTACAAGGTGATGACCAAATGTGAACACAGGAAGTCCTGCTCTCATACTATGTTAATCTCTGTACTGACCACCTTCTTTAGCTCTTCCTCTTTCCAGTGGTCTCTCTAGTTTCACAGTGAGGATCTCCCCTCTCTCTCACAATGAAACAATGTAGGAGTAGCCTATTAACCTTGCTGTAATTTCAAGTTTATGCTGATTCCTACATGGCTGCCCTCTGACCACATGCCCAAGTAGTGTGCCTTTGTGATGATCAAATGTTTCCCTAACTTCATGTATTTCTACTTTTTATGCTCCCTCTTTGTACACCACACTGCTTTTAACTCCTTGGTTCATTTTTGGCATTCCAATCCATTCTCTTAAATTCCACCTCTTAGTCTTGGTGAAAAAAAAAGACTAGTATTGATGATTAGCAATTAAGTGTAAAAGAAAAACCGGTGCTGATTAAATGCTATCAGAATATTCTCTAGGTGCTGGAAACTGAGGCTGGTCTTGTTAGGTGTTTAATTCTAGAAAGATTGGAAGACCCATTTACTAGAGGTTCCATAGATTTATGGCAAATAGCAACATCACCCAATTATGCCAGTACTTCATCAGCCTGGTAGAGGAAACTAAGGTCCATATGGGGAAAGCAGACTCTTCTCTGTAAGGCTGGTGGGTCCCAGCTCTGGAAGAACCTGCTTAGATGACAAATCAATCTCCCAGGGCATTCCCTTGTCATTTTGTTTGCTAAGTGTGGTGTTACCAACCAGAGGACCACAGCGAAGCATGGGAACACCTATCTACCTGATAGAAGAGGCAGTCCATCACTTGTGGACGAATGTAAAGGGGAAACACATGCTCTGTGTTTTCTTTCTTCGGAAACCCAGCAAGTCAAGGGCAGTTAGAACCACACAGGCAAACATTTCTAAAACCATGCGCATCTGTTTTGGCTCTTGCAGTCACCAACATTAGAGAAATTTCCCCATGTCTCCCAGCAGTGGGTTTGCTCTGGGTCCCTTGCCTAGCAGGCACACCCTGTTTTTGCTGTGCCCAGAGAGGTCAACAGCCTGCCGGATGAAGCTGGAATCCTTTGGTTCCAGTAATTCAACATTTGCTTTCTGCCTTGGTGAATTTATGCTGGCACACTGAGCTGATTTCCGGGACACTGTGTAGGATGGCTCTTTTAGTCTTTCTAAATCACATTATATGACAGGACATCTGCATTTCTTAGCTTGCTAATTCTCTCTGCAGCTCTTTAACAGTAGGATTTGCAGCCTGTACACAACACCAGGGGTATGTTGCCCATCTCCTCATTTTCATTCAACCCTGTCTGTACCTGCAGGGGAAGATTTTTGTCATCTCCTTTGTCCCTCCGGAACTGAGTGATGTATGGTTGTCAAGTGTGCAAGCATTGCCCCTAACTCTGATGGCAAGCCTGAGCAGGACAGGTTCCTACACCCTGTTGTGCTGGCAGAGACCGTGGGTCATTCATCAAGCTCTCCCCTGCGTCATTATTTCATAGATAATTGGTTGCCTCTCAGTTACTCATAACAGAGCAGTGCAATTTCAAAGCTACTGACTCAGCCCAAAACAGCATTATTGGTAGTTACAGATGGACTGTCCAGGGAAATTTTGACATCAACATTTTTTAAGAACTGCTCTTAATTTCAGGCACTAGACAGTCTTGACCAATGAAGGCAGAGGAAGATTTTTGGATTGTAAATTGGGTCTTTTAAGATGTACCCCACCGGCCTTAGCATGTGTCTACCCTTCACCCAGACAGCCTGATAGGTTGTGGGCAGGTCTCATTAAGACCAGTGAAAATGTTTGTCCATCCTCAGATATCTGCTAAGTGATAAAATGCTTGAATCTGTCCAAAAGCTCTGCCAGTAAAAGGCCATTGCTCTCAAAAAAAGGAGGTGCATTTTCCCCCCTTCCTTTTCTGGAATCCCTTTGTTCGCTAAATCTTAACAAAGTACTTGAGGCCAACATTGGGAATGATTCATGATTTACCATAAATGACTATTGAGGTATAGCTGATCCCTACCTATGATACCGTCCACCCAGAGATTAAGAACGTTCTTTGATTACTCCTGAAATGTTTTACTGAGAAGCAACTTTAACATGTTCCTAATGGTTTAGGCAACTGAGATGTAGCTCTACGGATAACAAATGACCGGTGTCACATGGAACCCTTCTGAATATTGGAATTCCTGGGTCCATCAGCATAGAAGTATTTTCAGAATAGCAAAATCCAAATATCTGAAAATACATTAAGAGGTTCAAGCTTTTAACAGGCATCTTATAAAACCGAAATGTAATAAAGCCAAGCCTGTTACCTTCAGCTCCAGAAATGGATAGATGTGCATTAATCAGTACAGTGTCCCATACTAGCTTCTCTCCTGCCTTCCAGAATCAAAGTGGGTGGGGGGAGAAAGAAATTTCTAGAGAACACTTGAGGTTAACATGAAGCAACTACTGTGCATTCATGTCTCTGAAATACATACAGCTACTCACACCAGATTCCCAATGCAGTGCATATCAGAAAAGTGTTCTATAGTATACACTTCTCTGATGACCCAAAAGTTAGGTCAGTCTGTTCTCCTCCAAGTACTGGGCATAGTATTTTATTTAGTAAAATCTCCCCACACCAAGAGAGGATTGAGCATTTTGAAAATTAAAATGTCCCAGCAGTATAATTGGTCAAAAGAGACTTCAGTCTAAAAATTTAAAATAATAATAGTTTTCTCTATCTCTTTGGCTGTTTAAAGGTAACAGAAATAGAAGCCATTTGGTATTCATGCTGAGAATAAACCTACATTTTCATTGCTTCTTCTGCCCCTTCAAGGGATTAATGCCTATTTTTTCCTTCTTCCTTTCTCTGGACCCACTGGGCTGACTCCTCTGTGTTGGTTCACTGTCACCAAATTGGGGAGAACTTATCACTGGACTAGCTTTGTCATGAGGTTCATGCAAATAGTTCAGAACCAAGAGTGACACGACTGGTGGCCACTGATGTCCTTCTAGTGCAGATTCTTACCTGTGTTTCACACAGAAGTTTCTGTGAAAGGACAGAGAAAATAAACAAGAGGGCTTTAGAAAAACTGCCCTCATGGGGAGAAGGGATCAATCACATGATAGCCTCCTGCCTCTTCAGTCTTCTCTGGCTTGTCTGCCGTTTTGGTCTTTACTTCTCAATGGAGATGTCTATGTAAAGAAGCTCCATGTCAACCTTACACTCTCTGGATTTTTGAATGAATGACAACGAAGGAGAAAAGCTTGTCACTGACACCCTAGCATTCTCAGAGGATAACGAAATAACAGGGAGTAAATGATTATAGACCCGATTTATCTAAAGGTGATCAATTAGAGATATGGCTAGGTCATCAGAAGTTATATGGACCAAAATGTATAGATGAGAGATGTTTTCAGACTAAAACGGAAAAGGTATGACTTGCACTTCTATTCCCAACACACCAAATAGTTTAACTTAAACCACCCACTACTTATGTGGTGGAGATTTCAATCAAACTAAAGCCCCTGTGCTGAGAAAATGCCCAGATTCTAAGCTGAAAAGGATGTAAACAACCTTATCCAATTTTTATCATAACCCAGCACAGCTGTCTCATTTGACTAGCTTAGAAGACCAAATGGCTTTCTGTTGTATAATTTGGACTTCAGATTGCTAAAGAGTTTTTTTTGTCTCCATCCCCAAAACAAGTGACATTATCAACTTGTAATCAACCAGTAGTTGTTGATGAACAGCAGAAGACAAGGGGCTACATGGAGAAGACACTTGTTACATAAAGAACAAAGGGGAGTGACTCATAAGAAACTTAAAAATCATCACCACACAAATCTTTAAAAATCACTATGTAAAAGCCAATAACCTATAGAAAATACTTATACAGAAAGACAAATGAAGGTACTATAATGGCTCCTAAATTTTAGCCAGTGGGGAAATGTAACTGAAAAAATACTGAAATATCAACACATGTCATCAGGGCTTCCATAGATTAGCTATATCACGTATTTGCAAACTCTGAGTGCATTCACTTTCTGCTAAAAATGAATTTATATTATGCTTACAGATATAATCATTTAGATTATTGAATTATAAGGGAATGCAATCTCCACAAAAGCCAAGCCTATGGCAAGACCTCATGAATTAGGCCTGAAGGGGGGAATTTGGGAGAGGTCTAGCAGTATTCACCTGGTCCTTGTCATGGGTGGCAGAAAGATAGTAATATTATATCTTTAAGCGATATGGAAATCACCTGCATTTTCTGTATTTTTTCTGTTTCACCCAACAGAACTAAAATAAGTCAGATAAATGAAAACAATTACTCTTAACAGGGAGAAAAAGAGAGAGGTTGACCTTAACATATGGTTCAATACTGGCCGTATATTCAATTACTGTTTAGTAGGCAAAAAATATATACTTACAAAATACAGTCTTGATAGACACAGTGCTAAAATATCAGAGAGCTGATGTCCCTCCCTGTGGCCATCCTTGTCCACTGGGTCCTTATTTTAGAAAGCGAGTAGTAGTCACCAGTAGACACTCTATTTATGTAAAAACAAAGAGAATGGGCATGCCTGGTCCTTTAACTGCCACAGATGAGCTCCAGAGAGATGTGCCACTTTGTTCATTTGACTTTATGTGGGTACTGGGAAATTAAGCTATTGTTAGGCTTTTTCAGGCAAGCACCTTGAGTCATCTCTCCAGCCCAGTATTAATAATTCTGAATGCCACTTAGATAGAGCATACAATATATATTGATCAATTATAGATTTAATCTCAAATCTCTACTTTAGTCTTGTCTAGATTCCAGAAATGGAGGCTAGAGATAGCTGTGTGACATACCAAAGGGCTTTCTGGAAATTGAAAGCTTTAATCCAAGTGATCTGTCTTTGAAGCCCAACTTTAACCTTTGCCCTAAGCTTAGTGTTTCTCTACATAGAAATATCTTCCCCTAAACCAGTTCTAGCTAGTTGAAGGCAAGGATGATACATTGAAGCTGAGATGTAAGATACAGTTTAATGATCAATGTCACAAAGCCAGCATTTGATAATTCCCAAGCTGAAGGCTTTGTCACAGTAACCCTACCAGAGAGACAATGCTGTCCCGATCTCTCCATTTTACAAACCAAATATATGCTTAAAAGTTTGAAATCTCAGCTAGTGAACCTCTTGGACTACACAGCATTTAAAAACTGATTTTTTGTGTCAGCAAGGGCTCCACTCATTCAGTTAGTGTTTCCTTCTAAAGAAAGAGTATTTTGACCAACAGTCTAACATAAGATTAAAAATATTTAGAAGATTGTTGAAAGATTTAAGCAGAGAATAGAATGGAGTACAGTTAATGTTTAGAGCTACTAATTTCATACAAAAAACACAGTTCTGGAATGGGGCTCTGGACTGCTCAGAGTCCTCCTCTTCTGTTAAAGGAAAATGAGTCACACAGAGCTGAGCTGGCACCAGAGACACGGTCTCTGGCACAGAAAATCAGGAAATGTATTCATGTCGACACAGGGGAATAACTTCTAAAGCCCGAGCTTAGAGGTTTTCTCTACAGGATGGCAGGTATATTCTGACATCACCTTGAATTCTTTACACGAGAGGTAGGTTTGACTTCTGGGCTATGCAGCTGGAGCATCACTCGTGATTTGATCTTGTAAGTTACATGGCTGACCCAGGGTGGGACTCGGTGACACAGGTATACGGGGTTATGATAATAGTAGGACCAAATTGGTTACATTCTTTGTAGTTTAGAATCTGAGGGGTTTTAGTCTGATTAAAATCACACTATTGGTTTAGGTAGGTATTAACAGAGCCCAAGGAGCCCTCAGCTAGAGTACTGGCCGTGTGACATCCCCAGACACCATCACATTGAGAGAAACCAGAGGCAGAAAACTCCTCCATAATTAAAAGGGAAACCCTTTATAGTTCAAAGAGCATTGTGTCACTTCCCTCTCCAGGCAACTCTGGCATTGGGTCACCTTCCTTGTCAAAAGGATAGACTATTCCCCCTTCCCAGGGATGATTTTAACCTTGAGATTCCACAATTCAATCATTCCTGATTTGCTGAGATCACCTTTGCAAATAAATGAAAGAGTTCATTTTAAAAACAGAGAGAGAGAAAGCATGGGTGCACCAGGGCATCCTGCCACTGCAAATGAACTCCAGATGCACATGCCACCTTATTCACCTGGATGATGTGGACAGGAGATGAGTTATCCCTGTCTTTATAACCAATGATCATAAGAATCACCTGACCCACTGAGCACCTAGCTGAGTCCTGTGTGAGTCAGCAGTACAATGTGAACCATGTCTGTGACCAAAGGAATTCCTCTCCCTCTTCATAGCCTGTCCTCCTTCCCCTGTTCGTCCTTATATGTCCTACAAGATCCACCCATCCTCGAGGATGAGCCAATTAATTTTAATGGGCATTTAAGATATTTTTTTAAAGAATGGGAGTTAGTACATAACATGATAGATCATATAATAATTAAGCATTAAAAGAGTCCAGTTAAGGATTATCTTTCCTCCAGCAGATATGTTTAGTTCAAAAGGGTCTATAAAAATCTGAGGTCTTTTTCGTTCATTGAAGACAGGCCAAAGTGGCTTTGAATGTCATTAGATGATGCTCTTAATGATTTTGCTGTGCTAAAATGCTGCAGCTTGTTCCAATGGTACCTGCAATTGGATCACATGGATTTGTCTCCAATAACCTGTGATGTTGTTCAAGTCACAGGTACACAAAAGAACAGCTTTCTGTAAGATCCTTGGAGCTCAGAGCAGCTGATCACAGCTCTCCAGTTTCTCATCCTATCTCTCTGGCGGCTCTAGAAGATTGGAGTTATCAGTTTATGATAAAGACTTTGCCTAATGACATAAATCAGCCATTATCTCTGGCTCTCCTATCAAAGTTGTGTTGGCTATGTATCAGGGATCTTTTATCAGAGTTAGTTCCCACATCCTGTCCTTAATCTTCTAAACAAGCTCCATGGAAATTAAAAATAGCATAGAAATAGAAAAGAAAAGCCCAAGAGTTCCCCTCATTCTGGGTAAGGATCCGGGATACAGTAATTGAAAATAACACTTCTTTGTATAGACAATCATGTGTCAGCTGTTGACCATGGACCTTAGTGTAGACATCTCTACTCCCAAGGTCACACAGAGAATGAATGCATTAAAACAGAAAGTGTATTGAGATTATGTATTAAAAAATATTTTAGGTGCTGCAGAGACTGTTCAGCAGTTAGGGTGCTTGCCTGCAAAGCCTAAGGACCAGAGTCTGATTCTCCAGTACCCACGTAAAGCCAGATGCAAAAAGTGGTGCATGCATCTGCAGTTCATTTAGAGAGGCTAGAGGGCCTGGCACATTCATTCTCTCTGTCTCTCTCCTCTCTCTTTCTGATTGCAAATAATAATAATAATAATAAATACTTTTATTTGAGAGAGACTATAGCACACCAGAACCTCTTGCCACTGCACAGGAACTCCAGATATATGTTCCACAGGCTTTGCAAGCAAACACCTTTCACCACGTACCAGCATCCCAGCCCCTAACTTTTGATACTTTCAATGAAAGTGAGGCTATTTCCTTGCAGAGGCAGCTAGGTCCCAGGAGGACTTGTAGGCGACAGTAGAGAATTTCATAAAGGTCCGGTCTCTTTTTCCACGATGGCATACATTCTTGGCCCCTTCTCCCTGGAATATTCTGCCCCACCCTATCCAGGATATGACTCAAAAGTTACCTGTTAGAAAGGACTTCCTGACCTGTCCTAAACACACAAGTAGAATCCCTATTCCACTGATCCCTTAACCACCATCTTTCTAGAACGAGGAATCTTGAACAGGAGGAAAGGCTTACTATTGGCTTGGCTCTTGGACTGCCCCCCCCAAGCCAGAGATGGACTTTAAAGAATGGGGTATCATTTGTGTCTTTACATTTATGTCCTAGGGTTTGGGGGAGAAAATCTGAGGGGAAAAAAATACCCTCAACTCCCTAATGTAAGCTGGCTATCTAGGTAGACAGTCAACATCTCGGGACAGGAAGGTCCCAAATCTAGCTACTTTCGGGACAGCAGCTTAAAGAGGGAACAAGGAGATGTCTCCTTCTTGGCAAAACTGAATAACATACCCACAGGAAGTTCCTGCTGCTTCAGTTAGGCCTCCCTGGGTCAGGCCCTTGTGTCCCATACACACCTGAACCTGATCACCAGACTCACTCTGACTGGATGTCTGATTTATACAAAGGAAGCTACCCATACATCCAGCCTGCTTCTCTTCCTTTTGTCCTGTGACCTGGCCTAGGCATCCAGGAGAGCCTAGATGGGAAGAATACTTGGCTTGAATTGGGGATTTCCCTCTGTGACATGCTTTGGGTACCCTGTCATTTTCATTACATGTAAGATTTCTCTTGTTCTTTGAGTCTTTTGTTATTTCTTAATTCTCTCTTTTCTGTTACTTGAAGGGTTTCTACATTTGATCTCCCATGTGTATAACTACCCCAACCTTTTCCTAGAAGCCAATTCCCCATAAATAAACTCAATAATAATTTATCCTTTGAGTCTATGTTATGGAGTCCTTGTTAAAAATATGCTAAGGCCAGGCATGGTGGTGCGTGACTTTAATCCCAGCACTCAGGAGGCAGAGGTAGGAGGATGGATACGAGTTCCAGGCCAGCCTGGGCTAGAGCGAGACCCTACCTCTGAAAAAAATAGGATAAGGACCTAAAATTGGGGTTCACAAGACCCCTCTTGAACCCCAAAATGCAGCATCACTATTGTTTTAAAGAGGAAGAAACTTGGTAAAACAGTTCTGCAATTCAACTCTCACTCAGCGGTTCAGAGGGGAACACTAGTCCAGACAAGCACAGTGAGAAAAACCCCAAACACCACAGCATCAAGCTGGGCATTGCATTACTGCAGTCTCCTCTTGAGCGGGGGAGACAGGTCCCTGGAGGAGGCGAGAGGATGTCTTCTGGCCACGTGTGTTCCGTTCTCAAGACAGCGTCTCAGGAAAAGCAGGCTGGTTGAGAGAGTCTCTGTTCCTATGCCAGTTTAAACCCTAGATTTTTGGATCCCAAGTAGGACTGGATCATAACTCAGGCTGGAACACTTGTGAGTAACGGGTCGATTATAGTTTATCTATCAGGTTCATTCATAGCATATGGCATTTAAGGGTAATTGTGTGTGTAAACACACACACACACACACACACACACACACACACACACACACACACATAAGCAGAAAGAGGATGGGCCAGACAGGGCCTCATGTAACACAAACTCTAGACACGCACACCACTTTGTGCATCTGGCTTTACGTGGGTACTGGGGAATCAAACCCAGACCATTAGGCTTTGCAAGCAAGTGCTTTCAACCGTTGAGCCATTTAAGGATTTGTTTGTGTAGTGATCTGGGCTTACATACCAAAAACATAATTACACCAAAACCTTATAAATGGTAAAGAAGGGGGAAAGGTACTTTTAGCCCTTAGGCTTTGAAAATTGCTGAATGCCAACAAATTTACCACGTGATGATTCTTGAGTGTGTACCAATGAACCTCGGGCAAATATGCTTTCTACTCGACTGCAGAGTTGTGCCACACTCCAGACACAAGTGCCATTAATTAAATAACACACTCAGCAACTTCTCAGAGCCATTAATTAGCAAAGATGCTCTGCTCCATGCTCACCTCTAAATTCGATTATAACAGAAGAGCGTGGGTTAGACAGGATATGCTGGAGGAAGGTCACATCAAAGACACCCTGAGAAGAAGCTGTCAGAGAGTAAGTGGCAAAGCCTGGAAACTTTTTAACTTTCTCTCTGTCATTTTGCAGGATTTGAAGGAAGGGGAAGTTTTTCCCCATTGTCAGGAATTTCTCAACATTAGTTGTCATAAAGATCCAAGTGAATATTAAGCGATCTTTTTGACATTTTGACTGGGTTTCAGGGAAGAGCAAGATCTAATATTCCTAAGCTCTGTGGAAAGAAGTAGGTGTTAGGAGACCCCCCATGAGACATGGGCACAGATCTCTCAGAGAAGTTGATAGAAACACAGCCAGCAGCTTTTTTTTGGCCAACAGAGGGTGACGTCAGCCATGGCTGTGCCCATTTCACTCCATCACTGATGTCAAAATATGTTGAGATTCACTTGCAGAAGGGACAAGCCCAGGTGTTTCTGGGTATATCATTCATAGCTCCAAGCTATGGAATTCTTAAGAGTTCACTCCTATCTATTCTGAGAGGCAAGGGAGAGAGCTCAGTACATAATGTGCCTGCTTTACAAACGTGAGAACTTGAGTTTGATCCCCACTGCCCAAATAAGAAATACCAGGCGAGGTGGCACACTGTCATCCCATCCTGAGGAGGCAGGGACAGGGAGATGACTGACATAAATGACAGAGTAGCCTCTGCGGTGAGCTCCAGGCCAATAGGAGACACTGGCTCAGAAAAGGTGACAGCCGACTTCATCCTCTGACGTCCACATGCACACACACATCCAAGCATGAGAGAAGGAGAGAGAAAACTGACAAGGCCTAGTCTGTGCTCACTCTATAGTAAAACTGTGGGCTGGAGAGATGGCTCAGCGGTTAAGGCACTTGCCTCCAGGGCTTAAGGCCCCAGGTTCAATTCCCCAGTACCCACATAAGCCAGATCCACATGGTGGTGGCCCTGGTGCGTGCTTGCTCGCTTACTCACTCTCTCTCTCTCTGCTTGAAAATAAATAAATAAAATATTTTTAAAAAACCAACTATTTAACCCTCAACCTTGGCAGACATCAGATCTCTGCCCTATGGATTCCTAATATGCTTCACCATAATGGTATCTAAGGCTACTTCCAGGGACCCTGGGGATTGGGAAAGGGACCCTGTTATACATGTGCTAATTAACTTCCTCTTTACCATTCCATGGAGGAGTAGTTTGGAGGAAGACAACACACTGGGAAGTTGGCCTGCTTTCTGGATTTCTTCCACATGCTGCTGGGATTGTGGCTGGTGAACTTGGGGTAAGCCCTCCCTATCTCTAGATGGGAGGATAATTGTGTGGACCTCTGGTCTGTGCTGTGTCTCCCTCACCCACCTACCGTAATACATTCCCACTGGTGGCCTTTAGGGTCCAATTTCTGAGGCCAGTTTATTAAGAAAAAGCTGAAGAGGTGAGGTCAGGGGTACCTGCCTGGATAAAATCACTCACCTTGTTTTTGGTGTGAACAGAATGACTTTCTATAGCTGAACTATCTCAAGAGCTTGCTAAGAACTAAAGCCATTTACTTTGAAAAGAAGAGAGTGGTTAAGGAGAATTTATTATTATTTTTCCCAGTTTCTTAAGGCTGTGTTATGTGGGTTCATTGTAAAACCCTTAGTGTCTGCCCTGGTAAGGATGTAAAACAGGCCAGGCCACACTGCTACTCCTCATGGAGAGCAGACTCATTTGAAGGACAGGTAAGGAGCACAATCATGACCAGGAAGACATAGGCTTAGACCTCGTCACCATCAAGTTCAAAGCAACGATACCCTTCCACAAGCCTAGGTAGGCATGCTGCAAGCCAAACTGTGTGTGTTGGGCAGGTGAAACAGCAGGGCAAGTGATTACTAACCCAGGTAATGCCAATAAAGAACCACTACTTAGACACAGAAGATGGGGCCACGTGGATCTTGTGGTCCTAAAAATCCCATTTACACTCTCTCAAGGGATATCCCTGGGGGCCAGGTGATCACCTGTCTCAGCTTCGAAGCACAAGAGGCCCTCTTCCTCTGGTATGTGGGCACACACTGGAGTCTCTAAGGAGCTTGATGGCCATTACTGTTTGATTCTAGAATGCTCTCCCAAGGTCCATGTGTTAGAGACCTGGTCCTTGCACTGACATTATTCAGACGTTCGGGTTCATTGTGGGACATGCTCTCAAAGGACACCATGGGACTCTGGTCACAAGATGGACAATTATGACCACAATGTGTTCTTACTGTGCTGGGCTACCACAGACCAAAGCAATGGAGCCAACTGATCAACCAGCCAAGCCAGAAAGTAAAAATAAACCTTTCCTGCTCATAAACAGGTTAACTGAGGAATTTGTTACAACAATGAGAAACTGACTAACACAGTGACAATTCAAGAGGAACTTAGGCTCTTAGGTAGGGTCTCAATGGTGTCTCTGGTTTTACCTGAAATCCATTAAATAGTAAGACAAAGCAGAAACCCACTTCAAAGACTTGCCTGGTAGGTTTGAGGAAAGATGGATGAGAGTTACTGCATTGCCTACAGAAACTTTTCTTCAAGTGCGTCCATCAGACACACTTATTTCCTTTCTAAATTCAACGTTTCCATCATGCAGAACAGAACCTTTTCTGTCCTCCACTGGTCTAGAGCAGAGACTCTAGTGAGCCAATCATACCAACTGCCATTTCTCAAGAAGATTCCTGGGGGAGGGGGTCAATCTACAGCCACTATGACTTTTAAGGCCCTGCAAATCGGAAGCATCAGTCAGACTTTGGACATGTGTGGCTACCGCTCTCTCTGTTTACCTGACATGATCACCTGACTCCCTTGCCCTGAATGAAGTGTTTTGTGTGCTTTTTCCAAATGTGTTGGGAGCATGTGGTTGAATAGGACCATTCATGTCCTCACAACTCTCCTGAGAGCCTGGATTAGATGTCAGTCAATCTTTTAGTTGGCAGGCCCTGATAACGCCAATGGCTGATTGTTGTTTTCTCCTCCGGACTGAGGGAGGGAAAATGGAGAAGCGGCGGGAGCCTAGTCGAGCTGTCCACAGTCCACTTTCTCAGGGCTGGGGCCCACAGAGCTGGGGGGATGTCGCAGGGAGGTACAGTGGGACACAGAGGTGAGCAGATGCTTATTGTATATCCACGTGGTTCTTTATTCAATTGGGGGACTTACACTTTATAGGAAAAAGGGGGTGGGGCATGGGGAATGGGGTAGGGACAAGGTGATTGGTTGATGGGGATGGGGAGTTGGGAGCCTGCACTGTGATAGGTGGGTGGGGACAACCTGAGAACACCTCATTTGGGGGCCATGAGTAGCGGGAAATACATGATGCTAGCCACGGTCTGGTCCGTGGGGATGGGCACAAGGAAGTTTTGCTGATACCCAATGCCAGTCATGCTGAGATGGAAATGCTGGTTTCTGTGGCTAGCCCGGGGCTGGAGTCAGGGTAGGTGGAGCCAGGAAATGCCTACCGAATTATCGGGTTTCACCTCATACATCCTTAACCCTGTTCTCTGTGCCCTCAGTAGCAGCGCCAACAGGCAGTGCCCAACAAGGTGGTGGCTTTGGTGCACGCTCTCTATCTATCTCTGCTTTAAAATGAATAAATAAAATATTTTTTAAAATAGATGGTATGAGGAAGTTGCACCGTGTGTGGAATCCACTAGAAAACAAGGAGAACACATCTCTCTGAGGCTGAGTTTTCACTGGGTACAGTGATGGTGTCTTACAAATACATACGCACAGCTGTGGGTGCCTTATGTAAAACACTCACCCCACTCTCTCCTCAAGCCCATGGGCCCGACCCATAGCTCAGTCATGAAAGTTACAACCTGAACCTCAGAACGAATGAGGGAATGTAACCAGAGAAGCCAGGCAGGCGAGAGGGATGAGTTACAGAAGCACCCAGAGCCATCTGACACAGAGCCTCCCTGTACGGAGATTTGGAAATGACAGGGCCAGCCTGGGACAGGTAGGTGTGGGCAGAAACACGGGCTGCGACAGTCAAAAGACCCCCAGATAAAATCTACAGAAACTTCCAGGACATAAATCTACCCTCGACAGGTAAGGCAGAGGAAAAGAAGGGGCACATCCATTTTCAGACCCACACAGGTGCCTCTGACTCAAAGTCAATAATTGTTCAAGGACATGGTTGTTGATGGATGAGGGGAAGGTAGCCATATCTCCAGACAAGATGGGTGGTCTGGCATCCTATGATCTCTGTCATAGGGGAATCAGACAGGTTCCTTCTATGGGGGGAAGCTGGTGCAAACACCCCACTCTCCACTCTCCATTACAGTGCTGCTGGGAAGCAATCCTCAGCCCAGGAATGAACTTTCTGTTACAGTTTAGAAATCACGATACCTGGCTTCTGCCCAAATACCAAGAGGGACCCCATGTAATTCCAAAGGGCTAGCCTGTCTTCAGCACCCTTTGTAACCAACATGTAGGAAACATATACCATTTAAATGCTCCTGCAAAACCTTCCTTCGCACTCTCTGCTACGTGTGTGTACTCACCAAGGCGACTTTACGCACAACACCTTTGAAATAAGCAGGGAGCTAGATTTTTTCACCTCTGCAAATAAGATGTGAAACTTAATGACTTCTTATCTGGGATCTCTGAAGCAGAATTCTACCTGCACGGCTCCATAGTGTTTCTCCAAGCCTGCCTCTCACCCAGGGGAGCTACTTCTCCTTCTCTCCCGTTCTTTTCATCTTCCCCAAATATGATGAAGTCTTCATCTCTCTCTCCTTCCTACTAAAAGTTCTATAATTCACACTGTGCCCCTGTTACCTATTCCTAGTCCCATGAATTTGACTGAAGCCAGGAACAGGTACTACAACAGAGAAGATTGGGTCAGAGCTATGAAGAGCATTTCTGTGGTCCCCTGTCACCTGGGTTTAGATTCAGGCCATGGCCCCTCTACACTACCAAGTGACTGTCTTACCAGGTAAGATTTAAATGGATTTTCTGGTATCAATATGTAGGTAGCCCATATCCTTAAGCAACCTTGAAATCAAACTTATTCCAGCTGAAGTTCACATGAAGAGTTTACTTTGAAACACAGATTCCCGGGCCTCTACCCAGGCATGTTAGGTGTCCAGAAATCTAGATAATTATTAAATTTAGATAATAAATCATCAGCAATCCCTTCTCACATCCTGGTCTGGATGGGTTTCATTTATATAGAAGCTTCTCTCAATAACTCAGTTTTAGGAGCCCATGCAGCTGACCGCTAGTGACATGGGGACCCAGGGAGTGAATCCAGGCACCAACAGGGCTGGAGTCCATTTATTTCACATAGCTCGCTCCCACATCAGTATCACCTCTCATAAAATGTTAAAGGCAATCTACCAGATTAGCAGTAAACTAAGATTTTGTTTATTGCCACGACTCAAGAAACGCGACTGGTTCTAACTAAATGTCTGTGTTCATGTTGTTATTGTGAAAGTAACACAAATGAATCCCAGGACATAAAGAAATGGGCCGCGTTCTCCAGGACTCTGCGGCCCTGGAAATGAAACTCAACAGACTTTATTACATCCTACCATTCAGCAACCTTTTGCAAAGCATTTTACTGTACTTGCGGAAGCCATTGGGGTTATGTTTCAATCACACTGAGTGACAGGCGGACTTCAAAAACAATGGCCTCCATAACCCAGCCACACTCTCTCAGCTACATACTTAGAATAGAGCCTCTGCCGAGCTGTCCCTCAGATCCCTCAGCCAGGATGAAAATGAAATGGTAGCTAAAATATTTATGTTGGTGTGTTGGCTCACTTAAAAATTGATATTTGGGGGCCTCTGTAAGGCATAACGGTGGACTTGCGCTCTTAGTGCTCATATGTTTCCTGTGAGCCAAAGGTGGGCTGCAGAACATTCAAGATTTAGAGATTTTCCATCTGATAGGAGAGCTGGGACCCAACCACCCAGAACATGCCCGATCTTGTCTGCTAACAGAACCAAAGCTCTATGACCTTTCCTGGGTTTGATTCTCTTGCCTTCAGGGCACAAGAACAAAGTAAAAAGATTTTAAGATGGGAAAATTAGATTTGAGAAACAAGTAAGCAAGCAATACCATACGGTGCCCAGACAGGTTTCAGAGTGAGGAAAGGGACCAGACAAAGCTCCCAGGGTCCATTAAAGAAACCTGTCCTTGCATATGCATAAAAGCCAAGGTAGAACTGTGAATGAAAGTAGAGACCTCTATAACATGCATATAAAGAACTGAAAATGGGATTTTTTTTTCAACAAAAGCTCCCTTTAAGAATCTCCTTTGGCCCAACACTACCATCACCACATGGTGCACTTGTTTCCTGAGACTTGAGAACAGATGACTAAATCCTGTCAGCTCACACCTACAATGTACTCCCTCCCACAGGTCTAGAAGCCACTAGTCCAACATCTGGACACTTAGTGGGAGAACTTGATCTAAGCACTTCGGTCTCTTGCTACAGGCTGGCAATCTACCCCAATCTATGTCTCACATTTCTCTCTCTCTCTGTCTCTCTCTCTCTCTCTCTCTTTCTCCATCCCCCTCTTATAAGTACACCTGTCATTGTGTTTAGGGCCACGTGGATACCACAGGATGATCTCAAGAGCTCAGTGTCCTTAACATCTATAAAGTCCCCTTTTCGAGGTCACATTCACAGACTCCAAGGACTTGACATGGACATATCTTGACCTTCTATCTCTCTAGTCCTAAATGAACCTTTTTTTAGGGGCCACAGTTCAGCTTCCTACTTAGAGCAAGTGGTCCTGGACTATTGACCATCTGGTGTAAGCCACTTGCCGGAGGAGTACTCAATGGTGTTTTGTTTACAACATTGTTCTTCTGTCTTTCCAAAGTAATTCATTACCCGGGCATGGCTCTGCCTTCTTGGGAGAGTCCCCAAGCCTGGGCTACTTAGCTTCTGTCTTAGCTTGAAGGACAAAGCATTGTGATCAGAACACGATGTGCTCAGCAGGTAAAATGCCAGGGACCATGAGGGAAGATGGCATATACCTGGTAATCTTCCCACTGGTCAGGGATGGATGGTTGGTCAGTCACAAAAGCCTTAGAAAGAAAGATCTCCATGCAAACGATCCAAGTGGATTTGCTTCCTACATAAGCTCTTCAGGCCTGGATCCCTCCGCGCCCAGAGTAAGGCTTTTTTGGTGCCCACACTTCAGCCCTTTGTCTGCATCATCGAGGGAAAGTTTGTCACCACTGACAGAAGCCACCACTTCTCATGACTAGAACTTGGCAACTTCCTTTTATTGGTGCTGTGTGCTGGTGGTTCGAACCCACACATGGAGAACCACCAGTGCCAATGGATTTGGTTTGTAAATAAGTAGAATTGGTCCTCAAGGTTGTTTTTCAGGCTCTGCATTTAACATATTTTAGTCTATTTAGTCTAGGGGCAAATTCAATCTAATCTGGCCACCCAAGCATCTCCAGTGGATGTTTAGAGTTCTTTAACACCACGGAAGTCTTCCTGTCTGGCTAATTAAGTGATTAGTTTGGATCGATAGTAGATGAACGAAAACGAAGTGAGGCAGCTATGTAGCTAATATCGGCTTGATAACATGCTGGTTAAAATTGCTCCTAACTGCAGACTGCCCTGTGTCTGTCTTGATGGAAAAGGAGCTTGCCCAGGCTGTCACCCAAACCCAGTTAATCAAAATGACTCTTACAAACGGCCTGACTAATGGGTTCCATTGACCAAGAATTTTAAATAAGGGGCAGGTTGCCATTCTGAACAAGTAATAGTCAAATCTGCCTCCCAGCACCAAGGTTATCACCTGTGCCTCGTGAACTTGAGCAGACAAGTGACTACGCAGGAAGCCTCCACCCCAAGTGAACCAAATACAAAATCCACACCTCACTTTGAAATGTCGCATTTTCAGAGGAAGACAATGGCTAAAGGCTGAAATGTCTAACTCATCTGCCATGTCCCAATGTCTGTTTATTTTTTTGTTTATGTGTGTGAGGTGGGGTGAATGGGGCATAGGAAGGTGCCCTTGCCTTGAACTTGAGCTCGTCCGCATCAAGGGGAACTCTCCTGCAGAGCTAAGAGCAGAGCCTCCCATTGGCTGGCTCACTTCATCTCTCTTCCCGATGCTGGGTTGTCTCTGCGCATGGCCAGGTCTCTGCTCCCCTTTGCAGGCACAGGTGGCCAGGCCCAGATGTTTACATGGGTCCTGGGGATTCAAACTCCAGATGGTGGAAGTCCCTTCAGGCCTTCCTACAGACTTCACCTCTGGCAGTGAGCCATCTCTCCAGCCTCCTGAAGGAGTTAGCAAACCAACCAATCCTGGACAGATGCAGATGACCTTGAGCCACAGTATCCCCAGAGATAACCAGCAGCCTCTCTCTATTCTAGGCCACAAGAAACCACTTGCTACCAGGCCACCTCAGGAACCTAAAATAAGAGTTCAGACAGCTTGCAGCTCCCACACCCTTACTTGCCCCTTCCTCATTTTGCAGGATAGGAGCAGGTGACATCCCTAGCCACCCACCACCCACGGCACACTCTTTTGTTCAGGGTCATAGTGCCTTTGGAACCCGAGGCGTCAACCTCTGAGGCCCTGCTCTTGGAATAAATCTCTCTTTCTTTGTTGAGATTCCTACCAAAGTCTTCCTTCCAAACTCACTTCCAAATTTTCCCCTTTTACCTGGAATGACTTTCATTCATTCACTCACTCAACGACCTGTCACAACTCATTTGATTAGCCTGACTTTACCAATAAGTGAAATGAGGATCAGGAAATGTCACCCAAGGTAGTAGTGTTACACACAACGACGACAATCATCTCTCTTAATATCACTGGGTGCTTACGATAAATTCTGTTTTGAGGCATTTTTTTTTTCTAGATCATCTGACTCAGCAAAATCTCCTCAAAATCCCTATACATACATTCTCTCCTTACTCCATTTTATAGACTGAAATATTCCAGCACAAGGTATGGACAGCTTGACCGTGAAACCCAGTTGGGGAAGAGTTAGAGCTCGGGTTTGAATCCAGATGGTATGAATTCAGAATTCATGGTAAGTCACACTTTGGGGGCTGAGAAGCAAACCCAGGCTGACCCAATTCCAACATTCCATTTCCAAGGGCTCTTCTCTTCTAGATATTTCCAGGGGAGAGGTCTAGGTGGGCCCCTGGCATGCAACACTAGAGGCTAAAGCTAGACTGCTCCCTCAGGTCATGAGGAAAACCTGGCTTTGTGTATTCATGGAGACCATTATAAACCAACACACAGGCCTCTGGCTTCAGTGGCAAGTAGACACACTTTGGGATAAACCCCCTAGAGACGCATCCTCCTTCCATAGGAAGATTCTCGAAATTTCTTTCTGTGCTTTTCAACTTTCCCGTCCTCTGCATTGATACCCTAACTACCTGACACCTGTGCTTCCTTCATATTATTTTGCTTTTACAAAATTCTCATTTTTCACTTACATTTGCTCAGTGAAAAGGAAAGTTGCAATTACCACAGTAAATGCACAACCAGTTGCCCTCCCCATAAAGAGAAGTGTGCAGCAAAGATGAATGTATGGAAAACTAAAGACAAAAGTGATTAAATTCTAGGAAGGTAGCTTTGTCTGCTGCAAACCTTGCCTGGAGGCCTGTCTTGTCACTTTATTGTAAAGGGACATTAGCAAGTGTTAGAGAGGTGTTAAAATGTCCTTCCACTTTACTCCAGGAGAGGTGAAAGAGGACTGGAAGTCAATTCTCTGAGCTGGTTTATTTTAGCATGCTTTGTCCATAGGACTCCCTAAAATCCAAGCCCCCAAGTTCTGTCCCTCCCACTGGGACCAACTGAGATCCATCCCTGTGTGGCCCTGACCTTCTAAGCCCCTCAGCCACTGCAGGCCTCCTATGTGGCTGGCACATCTTGAGAAGGAGAAGCTATGGATGCAAGGTGAGGTTCAGGTGCCTCAGGGAAACAGGCAGAAATCAAGAAGAGAAAATGGCAGGATGAACTTCCAAGGTAACAGTGATCACCGAGGAATTTTTCTTTGAACAGAAAGGACTTTAATAGTGCCATGCTCTGCTCTCCTGTATTTCATTGTAAGTAGGAAGAAGCATCTGGAAACATCAGTGTTTTACCAGCATCTGCCAGGGATGGCCCCACTTCAAGGAGAAAAAAAAATGTCTGTATTCTTATCTCCATACCCATTTAAGAAGAAGGAAGGAAGGAAGTGAGAGGGATTAGGTAGAGAGGGCATGGCCTCAGACAGGTGATCTCATGTCATGCAACACTCCCAGACCAGAGCTTGCCACTCCCCCAGCAAGGAAATTTTTTAAAAGTCCAGATTTAAACTTGGGCGGAGGCTTTTTCTTCTGTCTGGACCACTGGGGGTGATGCTCGGACAGGGCCGGTAAGTGCTACCTCTCCCCCCTCTCTGATTTCTGTACCAGGATCAGAGAAGGGGAGAGGGAAGGGAATTCCTCTTTAATATGTGTGTTATTTCTTTTTCTCCACTTTTTGGGTGATTTTATGCACTCTGATGATGTTTTATGAACCTCACAGACCACATGGTGGCTGGGCAGCTTTCCTCTCCAATTCGCTTTTTTCTTAAATAATTAATCTAGAATAAATGTGTAATAAAACATATTTCTGTCCCTGTGTATAATTCTTTTACATTAGAGGACGTGAACCCCAGGGGGGGGAATGCAGCAATAAAACCCAGATATAACAATGCCACAGCCCCCTGTAGCAGAAGGAAGGAAGAAAGAAGAGAGAGAAGGGAAGGAAAGAGGAAGAAAAATGAAAGAGACATCCAACAAAGAGGCCTTAGAAATTGGCCCTCCACCTCCAACTTAAAGGTCGCTGGGCCTTTCTATAAGTTGAAGAACCTGAGAGATTACTGTATCCCTTCCTTCACACATGCTTCTCTTTGCTGGCTGGGTTGATCCCCTTTATGGTAACTAATGCCAGTGTAACCAGTAGAGCCAAAAATGAGTTTTAAAAAACTAATTACACAGCCATTTTAAATGGCAAACCTATCTAAAACCGCAGGGAACCGAGGGCTCTGTCACTGACCAGGGTCCCTACAGATGGTGAAGAGGTGTTACAATAGTCTCCAGAGAGCTGACTGACTTATGGCTAGTGCTTTACTTGCGATACCCAATTAATCCAGTGAGAATAATGCTCATTTTATAGATGGGGAAACTGAGGCTGAAGAAGTTCATATGATCGTAGACCTTGATAGTGACAGAGTGGCTCACCCCTAAGTCTTTTTGGAGCAAACTTCTAACTATCATATTTTGACCAGTGGCTGATGGAAAGGAACAGAGAATTCATTACCATTTATTTATAATTACATATAGATAATTTTATGTAATTGAGGCCAGAAGAGAAGCTAATAGAAACCAAACCTTTCCCCAAGATTCTATTGACCCAATGGGAGTTTACCAAAGAGCTAAGAGCCTGATGGCGTTCTTATATTAAAAACTGACTTCTTTCTCTCTCTTTATCACGAAGCACCCAGCTACATAACTGCTTCATAACAATGGATGTTTCAAGACAGTTTTAGACAAGACCCCCTCAATCACAGGGAACGGAAGCAGAAGTAGAGCAAAGGACAGGAAGGCACAAGCTTTTAGTCCCAGCTCTTGAGAGGTTGAGGCAGGAAGAGTGAGAGTTCCAGGCAAGCCTGAGCTAAAGAGGGGGACCCCTCACTCTCAAAAAGGGGGGGGGTGGAGAAATGGCTCAATAGTTAAAGGTACTTGCTTGCAAAGCCTGATGTTCCATGTTCAACTGTCCAGTACATAAAGCCATGTGCACAAAGTGGCACAGGCATCTGGAGTTTGTTTGCAGTGGCAAGAGGTCATGGAGCACCCATTCTCTCTCTCTCTTGCTCTTGAAATATGTAAATAAATAAATATTATTTGAGAAAATAGACCAGTAAGGTCCTATAAGACTGAGAACACTCCATATAATTCTGAGATGACCCCATAGAATTAAAGAAAATACTGGCAGTCTACTTTACCTAGTGAGCATATATTAACAAGAAATATATCAGATAACATGATTAAAAGTGGACCATATATATCCATAGGCATTTCTCAAAAAAAGATATACAAATAGCCTACAGATGCATAAAAAATTCCAATATCCACTGATTTTTCAAAAATCTGCAAATCAAAACCTCTTGCTAGTGAGATGATTACTGGCAAAAAGTCTAACAAGTGCCGTGTGGGAGAGGATGTCTCTATGAGGGGATCTTTGCAATGGAAATCAGTACAGCCCAGAAAACAGTATGGAGATCCCTCACAAAACGAACAATGAAGCCTGCATACAATCTAGAAATGCCCCCCCTCATTAGACATCCCTAAGCAATGAGATCTGTACCTTGGACAAACATTTGCATTCCCATGTTTATTTCAGCACTATTCCCAAGAGTTAAGAAACAGAAACAAAGTATGGATCGACCCTGAAGAATAGATAAAGACAACACGGTACAGATACACAGTGGAAGTCTGTCTAGTCACAAAAGGAAAGGCACCTTGTCATTTATGACAACGTGAACAGCAGGGATTGTTAAGTTACAGAAAGAAAATAAATCAGGTACAGAAAGGCAAGCCCCCTATGTTCTCACTCACATGTTGAGTCAGAAAGAGTTGATTTTATAGAATTTGAAAGGAGAAAGGAAGCTACCATAGGCTGGTGAGGTGGTGTGAATCAGGTGTCCCTTATAGGATTTTAGAATACTTGGTCGCAAGCTGGTGGCAGTGTGAGAAGTGGACCTTGCTGGGGAGGTGTGTTGTTGGGGGTGGGCTTGAGGGTGTTATAGCCACCTCCCCCTTATAAAAGCTCAACGCACTCCTGTTGCTTCCTACCAGCTGCTGTGACACAGGATGTGATACCCAGCCTGTGCTCTACCACTCTCTCCTCCCATCAGCTGCTTGTGGTCCCAGCCACATGAGGGTTGCAGGGTGTATGTACAGATCAGTACAGGTGAGGGACCCAGGTTGTCAGCAGGTTCCTACAGGAATCTTTAAGGAAAGGGTGTGTTCATTGCATAAGCCAAACAGTGCCGTTTTCCCCCTGGGTGACTACACTGGTCCCTGGTGCTTGCCTGCCTCAGGTTTGGCCACTTCCATTAGCCTAATAGAGAAACTTCCTTGCAGACATACCCAATTGGATAATATATGTCTTCCAGACATTATCAAATTGACAACTGAGATTATCCATCACACCATGCGATTATTTGCTTTCCAACATCCTCACCCCTCAAGTTCCCACACACTGTTCCAGCCAAGAGGAGAAATTGTGAGCTCAGCGATAACTTCTGATAGTTCACCTAAGTTCATTAACCAAAGCTAGATGCCAGCTTCCAGCACACATTAGCAACTGTAATAAAGCATGAAATTTGCTGTCTACCCAAATGCATTCCATCATGAGAAAGTCCCCCTAAACCCCTGGGCTGTTCTCTGATTGTCCACAGAAGGGTTAGTAATTGCCTCATTTCCACAAACCTTTTGTCCAAAAGCCAGATGAGCACTCAAACTGATGATTCGAGATTAACTCATCCAAATCCATCATGAAAAGTCATCAGAGTGGTACATGCCCCAGGTGGGTCCCACAGGGAGATAGATGGGAGTGGAAGTCAAGCTAGACTTTGAGAATGCAAATACAAATAAAAGAAAAATTTTTTAAAAGTCAAAGCCTTCTTGGTCACCTGCACCCGTACCACACTCATTGAACACCATGAACCCTCCATAAATATCCACCCTTATCCTCACCCAGTCATCTGGGTGTTTGAATACTTACAAAAGACTTGAAGGTCCATTAACCTCTCCAACCCACAGTGAGGGGAGGCAGGGATTTGTTCACAATTACTCAAAGGGTAAAGGTTGAACTTGAACCTCAAGTCCAGATTTAGGTCTCATATCATTGAATTTTGATGTCACTCCAGTGGGAACACCCTTTCAGAACGTCCCACACCAAATCCATCTTCTCCCTTCATTATACCTCAAGAATGCCTCTCTCTCTCTCTCTCTCTCTCTCTCTCTCTCTCTCTCTCTCTCTCTCTCTCTCTCCTTGCATATAGATAAAAGATCATGTTTATTTGCTGACTTCTATCTGTGGCATTAATGCAAGCTTTATTACTATAAGGACTTGGTCCTCATTTATTCTTCCCCTAACACCTGGCAAAGGGGCACTTTGAATAAGAATATATCGCTGAACTAAACACAAGTCTTCCAGTATAGAAAATTCTTTTGTGTTTGGGCATGTGTATGTATGAACGTATGTTCACATGTATGTGATCTACATATACGTGCATGCATGTGAAGGCCAGATATTGACAGAAAGCATCGCCCTTGAGCACTTCCCATTTATTTACCGAGGCAAGGTCTGTCACTCGAACCAGGGCTCCCAGATTCAGCTAATCTGGCTGGCCAGCCTACCCCAGGGAGGCCCTATCTGTCTCTGCCTTCTGAACATGCCACCTGGCATGTACATGGGTTTTGGGGAGCTAGACGCCAGCCCTCACATTTGCACACTCAATGCTTTATCTACTGAGCTCTAGGTGAGCCGGGCCCTAGGACTGCAGGATTCTTATCTGCAGTCCCAGAGCTGCCTTCACGCACTAAGTGCGATGCAAATTTTAGCCTAGCACGTCCCCTTCGAACAGTGATGGAATGACTTAAAAGCCCTTAGAATAACAAGTTTCCCCAGGCCTTTCTCCCAGGACTGAAAAGCCACCCGTGTGCATTAACACTAAGTCATGTATCAATACAGTGGATGAGTTTCTGTTCATGCGAGACGTCCCATTCTTCATCCTTCACTTGGGAAATATCACAGATCCCTACTAATGCAATCGGCATCCCAGGGAAAGAGTAAGAGGCAGGGAATGTGGATATATACATGATATTTACGGGAAATGGTTCTAAATTCTATTTGTGGGCTTATGTAAAGGCCAGGTTATGTGTGAATATCAAGATCTATTTCAAGGGTGTCCCTAGAGGTCCCGCTCCTGAGACCTGCTAAATGAAATCCTTTCATAGCTAAAAGCTGCCTTCAGGAAAATTGTCTGCTCAGGCCTCACTACGTCTTCTTCAGCTGAGGTAACAGGCTTGAACTCTTGCTCTTGAAGCTGAAAACTGTGCACCCCAAAACACAAAGCCTGATCCAGAAATCAGTCTCTGACTTCCCTTGAAATCATGTTCCTCAGTGTGATTACTGTCCAACAGAAAGGCTCACCCTTAATCCTGTCCCCCAAATTCCCACACAATGTGATCCATTCTGAATCAAATCCAAGTGTTCTGTAGAATGCCATGTTCAGCTCAGATGTAGTCAGGATGCTCCCCCCCCCCCACCTCCCACATCTCTGACAAGCTCCCAGTGGGCAGTGGTCTTAGTCAAGTCTCAGAGGACTCTCGGGTGCTCACAGTCCATGGCAAGTGCACCTTGCTGGAGGAAGTGGGCCATGGTGGGTGGACCTTGAGATTTTACAACCTGACCTTACTTCTTTTTTTTTAAGTCTTAAATATATATTTATTGTCCATAATGAGTTACATTATTCAGTGGCAAACAATGAGTTGTTATCCCCTATTCCCCAATGCCCTCCCTCCCCATCCCCAATCAGCTGGATATCCTCCTCCGTACCATCTGGATCAGTCCTTGTGGCAGGGGACCCTGGATAGCCTAGTACTCAGCCCAGTCCTCTTGGCCCAAGTGTGTTGTTACTGAAGGGTGCCATGCCTCTGGATAGTCTCCCCACCAGGGCTCTCACAATCTTTCTGACCCCTCTTCCGCATAGTTCCCTGAGTCGTGGTGGATGAGTATTAAGGCTGCTTTAAGGTTGTGAGTTTAGGGGTCTTTGCTGACCCTACTTCTTGTTCACCCTCTGCTTCCTGGTGATGGGCTCAATGTGACAAGCTAACATTCTGCTCTTGCTGCTGAGCTGTGCCCTCCCAAACTGATGGAAGGCATCTCCTGGAACTGTAAAACAAAAGAAACTCTTCCTTCCTATGGTAGTCTGAGTGTTAGTCTCCACCCCCCCCAAACACACACATAGACTCAGGTGTTTTATAAAAGCTTTTGACTTGAGTCTCCAGCTGCCTGGCTGGAGGAGGTGTCACTGGGGGCAGATGCTGGGATCCAGCCCTAAGGAGTGTTGGGGGAGGATCTGATTTCCTGCCAAAAGTTACACAGAGAGGTCTGGGCTCTGGTGGGGTCCCTGCTGCTTTTTGTGCTGGTTGCTTTTGGTTTTTATGGTCTTTTTGGTGATTTCTCTCTGCTTGGATGTAGGGAAGCAGCTTTTTCTGCCACTGATGGAACTTTCCCTGGATCCGTAAGCTTGAAATAAACCCCTTCCTCCCCTAAACTGTGCCTCTTTTGGATGTTCATCCCAGCAACATGAAGCTGTTTAGACTTCCTTAAGCTGCTTCTTGTCCGAAGTTTGGTTATATCAACAAGAAAATGAACTAATACCTAAAGGGGAGAATATAGGGAAAAATAAAGAAAAGAAAAGAAAAGAAAAGAAAAGAAAAGAAAAGAAAAGAAAACTACTGTACTGCCCCGTCAATAGTGAGAGGATGATCTGACAGATGTGTAAAACCTGACGCTGACTTCCCCACACGTTTCTCCATGATGTGCTTACTGAGTCCAGGGCAATGTGCTTCGTCTTCTTGTAACTATTTATTTTCAGCCTGCTTTTCTTTACACAGAAATAAATGCATAAAACCCATGTGCAGATGTCAGGAGGGATCCATGGACAACGAGGAATCGATTTCTCTGTGTACAGACGCTCCCCAGAACAAGGCCAGGAAACTAACCTCTGCTCACCTAGAGGTTTGAGTAGAGCCCTCTGAAACTCCTGAAGACAAGGAGGAGAGATTACTTTTTTTTTCAAAAATTATTTCCAAGCTAGGGGTAGAGAGATGGCTCAGTAAATAAATCGCTTTGCCACGTAAGTATAAATACCTGGTTTCAGATTTTTACACTCCAACTACAAAGCTTGACACTCTATTGGGTACCTATCGTCTCAGAACACTGACTGGAAGAAGGGAGATATAGACAGCTAGCCTGATAAGCAGAGCATTGAATGAGACCCTGTCTCAAGGTGGAGGGTGAGGAATGACACCTGGAAGTTGTTCTCTGACCTCCAGGTAGATGCTGTGAAGCCTTAAACATGAACACACATACGTATAGGAACACTCAAAAATTTACTTTGCCACCATGCAGTAAGAAGTTTTAAAGATCCATTCCTCCTAGAGAACTGATTTTTCTATTGGGAGTTGGTCTCCTGTGTGGGATGAGTAGGGTCTGGGGAAACTGCTGAATGTCTTCATTTAAAACAGTATGTGTGCATTGATCACTAGGAAATTTCCATGGGACGATTGCACTCGAGTGTTCTGCTTAATTGAACACTGTGTCTGCAAACAAGATTAATAAGCATAGTTATTTAAATGATTGCTATATCATGGATCTTAATAGTCTACTGGAAATGCTTTGCATGGTAATGCTGTGTGTGTGTGTGTGTGTGTGTGTGTGTCTGCTTAGCCAGCCTAAGTAAAATGTTCTTATAATGGGAATGGCCACCCACTTCTCTCCTGAATTTCTAACTTCTGTTCTTGGCCAAATTCCTCCACTAATGCAAAACAGACATTGCACTAGAATGGTTTCTGAGCGTCTTGAATAACCTGGCTTTCTGGAACTGGAGAATAAAGCATTATTGAATGAGAACACTTGGCTTATACAGGTGTGTGATGTACCAAGATTACCTACCTTGTAAAAGATCCAAAGGATACTGTGATGGTCTCCAAAGACTTTAGACCTAAACAATACACTTCTCTGGGCATAGGGAAGGTCAAGAGCAGAGCTCCTCACTGAGAGAGCAATGTAAAAGGCTTGGAGAAACGTATACATTTCCTGTTAACTTGACAAGCAGTATTTGGTTCCAAGTCCAGTTGAAGGTGGAGCTCAGGAGATCAAGGTCCTGTGTTTGGCTCCTGTGTACTAGTTAGTGGGATTCTCCCTGCAGGTGAGTGGTACAGCCTTCTGGTTACTGCTTGCAAAATCAACATGCATCTGCTAGGATCTTAAAGAACCATGGTACGGTTCCCCCAACAGCTTAACCCATGTACATGTGTGCACCTGCATTTAGCTGAGGTCAGCTGTTTATATATCCAGACTGGCTCGTTTTATGCACCTTTAGTGAAATTGGTTAACGTGTCTTTGTGTAATGTAATGCCCGGTGGACACAGTGAAATATGTCAGCTGCTCACCACAGCCCAGAAGCAGGTCTCCTGCCATCAAGGCTGTCATAGTAACCTCACAGTCCACACCACTGCCTGCAGCCCCTGGGGGCTGTCAGGTGGCACTCCTGGGGCAGAGCAAGTCTACAGGAAGACCTGCTGGGGATGGATCCTAGGCTGGGGCCATGCTGAAAGATGAAGCTGTCCAGTTCTGAAACCAGACCTCTACCTGTGACTTTATCTACAGCTACTGAAACTATTATTCTGTCTCAGAAGAATGCTGACTCTCACGCTGCAAGAACACTGTTATGTCTGGCTCAACATAGCGCCTGGCTCAGTGAGGCTGGGAAGGTGGCAGGGATTCCCCTGCTTTGTCTGATTATCCTATCGGGACATGAAGATGTCAATCACAAACTTGTGGCACTATTTTGAAACCATCACTTCCAACTCCACCTTTGGAAAGCAATCCCTGGCAATACTATGTATGTCCTCTTGGTCAAAAATAGTACCTGTGGGGCTGGAGAGATGGTTCAGCAGTTAAAATGCTTGTAAAGGTAGGGGGTGGGGGGAGGTTTGGAGGCTATCATCCTTGATGCAGGGGTGGGATGTGGGGTGGAGGAGGTTTTGTGGCTATCATCCTTGGTGCAGGGGTGGGGTGTGGGGGCAGGGGGAGCTCTTGCCACTCGACCCCAGCCTGCATCTCTCCACACTCTGAAACGTGAAGCTTCCGAACTGTCCCCTTCTTGTTTCTGAGTCCTTCTGATAGAACCCAAGCCTTTTCCTTTCACAAAGTAGTTTGCTATTGACTCTGTGATTAATCAACTTAAAAATATATTTTATTTATTTATTAGAGGGGGGGAATCGGCATGCCAAGGCCTCCAGTCACTGCAAATGAACTCCAGACACATGCACCACTTTGTCTCTCTGGTTTTACATGGGTACTAGGGAATCAAACTCAGATATTTCTTCTTTGCAGGCAAGTGACTTAACCGCTGAGCCATCTCTCCAGCCCTCTATGGTTAATCACCTTTAATCTTCATCCACTGACACCTGCGTGTGATCTGTCCTAAATTCCCGGGCAGGCGTACCCAGCATCTAACGGGGGATGGCTGGCTCTCAAACTAGACAGAAGACGTGAACAAACACTGTACTCCGAAGTTACATTAAACAAACACCTGCGAGTAGACAGGAGGTTTGTTGTTATTGCTGTTCTGAATTCTGCAGTGGTTTGACGGTTAGGAACTTGCTCTCCGATGGAGCAGTGGTGAGAGGTTGGGTCATTAGAGCTTGGGCTCAAGAATGGATCGATTGATTCATGGGTGTGATATCCTTGAACCAAGATGTTGAAGCCTCAAGTCTCACCTCATGGGGACATCACTTATTTTTAGCACTATGATAAGCTTATGTGAGCCTATACTGTATTGGGACAGCAAGGATGAACTCCAGAACAGGTAGAACTCCTCATTTCCAGCTAAGCTCTTCTCCTCAGTGGAAGTTAATTCTTGGTTAATTTCCACTCCAGTTTGGAGCCAGCAAAGGAGCTAACATGCTTCGAAAGTCCTATTCTAGACTTAATTTGAACAGAAGCCCAAGGAATGATGTCTTCGAAAGACAGCCACATTCTAGCCTCAAGCCTTTGAAGATGGTTTGTGGGAAGAGAGATTACAGTCAGATGAAAATGAGGATGTTAATCGGTGATGTTAAAATAGGCACATTAGGGGCTGGAGAGATGGCTCAGCAGATAAGGCACTTGCCTCCAGTGCCTAAGGCCCCAGGGTTCAATTCCCCAGTACCCACATAAGCCAGACCCACAAGGTGACTCTCTCTCTATCTCTATCTCTATCTCTATCTCTCTGATTGAAAAATGAATAAAATAAATCACCTTTAAAAAATAGGCATATTAGGAGCTGGAGAGATTGCTCAGTGGTTGGAGCACTTGCCTGCAAAGCCTAACAACCCAGTTTTGATTCCCCAAGACCCACATAAAGCCAGCACAAAGAGGCACATGCATCTGGAGTTAGTTTGTCCTGGCATGCCCATTCTGTCTTTTTTCTGTCTATCTCTCTACTTAAAACATAGGCAGATTATTCTCTATAACTGAGGCACTCTGATGTAACCCCAATGATCCCGAGAAGAGGAAGAGAGAGAGAAGAGATCAGAGAGCTGCCATGTGAGAACTGAACACCTTCTTGAGGGAAGAATGAGGTCATAAGCCAAGGAACACAGGCAGCCTTCCAGGCCCTGGAGAAGACCAGGCCATAAATCCTCTCCGAATGTTCTGTATTGTCTAGGGATGTGCTAACATACACACCACCATGCCTGACCAGGTGGCTTCAATATCACGAATTCACTGTGTCATGATTCTGGATGGTTGGTTTCTCCTGAGTATCTCTCTGCCTATGTCTCTAAGTGTTCTCTTCTTTTTATGTGTGTCTACGTGTTCATATGTGGGTGCACACACACGTCTGTGTGTATGGATAGAGGAAGAAGACAACCTTCTGCCCAGAACTTCCATGGGTTCTGGCGGATCTGAACTCAGGTCCAAGCACTTCACTGACTGAGCCATTTCCTTAGCCCAAGTTTCCTTTTAAAAATACTGATCAGACTAGATCAGGGGACCAACCTGTAGAGTTCCATTTAACTCGAGGCATGTAAGTTATCACATCCTTAGACAATGAATACAGACTTATCTCCCAATATAGCTAGTCTGAGAGGTCCTGAGGATGACATAAATTTGGTGAAGCAAAAATTAGCCCAGAACAGGTCTTACCTTGATTCTAGCCCAATGAGGTCCATGTCTAATTCTAACCGACAAAACTGTGAGGCTTTTTAAACCACCTAGATTTTGGCAGCCACAGGCATTTCAGGCTAAGCTCTTTTTATGTATTGATTTAAATTTTCTTAGGAGAAGGTGTCATCATGACTTTCATTTTGCCTATGAGGAAACAGAGGCAGGAGAGCTACTAATTATATGGAGTGTTATTTCCTAAGATGAGGAACCCTAATAGAAGACATGCCCAGGGTCTCAGTCTCTCACTTTGCAAATGGAGAAAACCAAGTTCAGGTTGTCAGACACTGAAGCTTGGTCTCCTGGCTCCCAGGCTCCCACAGAGCTGTTCCTTCTCCTCCAACCACACGGACCTTCTCTCCATCCTCAGCTTTTAATAGCTTCTTCCTAACTGAGCTCAGGAGAAGCAAGCTCAGATCCGGTCATAAAATCACACAGTACCAGGGCTTAGCTGCAACCCACAGCTTCTCGTACCTTCTCTGGAAATACTTAATTATTATCTGACCGTGAGAACAACCAGCCTGTCTCCCACGAGAAGCCTGCTTCATGAGGAATCAACCATGCTGATATGTTGATTTTGAGATGAGCAGCTAAATATTTAGTGATGATCTCACACTCTTTGGTAGTTTGGGAACTGAGATTTACAGTACTTTTCCTGTCTGAAAATCAGACTGAGAGGAATTGTAGAAACTGAAAATAGCCTGAAAAATTGGGATCTGAACAAATTGGCTTCATTTCTGTTCTTCAAAGATCAATAAATGGCAGAGATCCGAGGGCACAGGTGGACATCTGGCCTGCAGACTTTACAGGGTCCATCACAAAGGCTGTAGCCCTGTGTGGGTTCAATGAAGCACTCCAGGAACCAGCTTTTGTTTCCCTACCCCAAGCATGCATTTCAGCTCAGATTGTGGGAAGGACGAGGTCCAGGAGGGATGGAACTGCGAGCCCTGACTTCCACACTCATAACAAATCCTGAAGGGCTCCAACCGTACCGAGCTAATAACTCAGCTTGATTAACAGGCTGTCCTTCAGACATCCTCATCCAATCCTGGCCAAGACGGACAGACACTGCTTTCTCTTTCCATCTGTGAATAGCTGAAAACAGTTATGTTTTAAATTCCAGATCCGTGGTGCTGGTTCTCCACTGGGTTTCAGCACTATGGGCTCCCTTCCTGACCCTGGGGATCTCTGGAGCACTCTCAGGTAGGGAGAGACAGTGGGCTCATAGTAGATATAGCTGTGATGTGTTGTTTAATTATACATTGAGAGTGAACACCCCAGAAAGGTCAGTAATCTTTATCCATACACAGCAAAGCTCTTGAGAAAATTTTTTTCAAGGATATTATTTTAGGGGCTTTAAGCACTGATGTAAAGCATGGTAAAACATGTCATGTTTGATTTTTCGCGTTAGCATCCCTGCGTTTCGGCGGTCTATGAAAGTGACCAATGCAGCTAAACACCAGATTTCATTAAAGGAAAATGAGACCATACTTTCTGCAAGCTGATGGCGTTTCACCTTTACTTAAAGTTTGAAGTGGGATATTTTAGCTGTGATGGATTGAAGTATCAAGCTCGCTGGTTATTTGTGTTGAAATCATATTCAGACACGATGGCTAACATTCCACTGAAAAGGAGAAAGCAGGTGTTCTAAATTTGAGTTATCGATGTATTAGTTTATTGTGTTTTATTTAAGGCATTTTTGTTCCTCTGGAAACTTCATCATTTTTGTCGTAATATTCTCACCTGGAGAGTCAGAGGGCAGTTAGGAAAGGAAAAATGCTAAGAGTAATTAAACATTCTATTTCAAATATCGCAACCCCAACCAAGTATCTTACTGCAAAGAGTCCTGTTATCGGCTCTGTCTCCCATGGGTTCATTCACACTGTCACTGTGAGCACATCACTCACATAAGGCTGCAGAAGACAGTTCGCTATAATTTACTGGACAGTTTCATAATGCTGGGGGATTTTTTTTTAAAGCTGGTGCAGATTTCTTTGATTAAACATATAAACACATGGTTCTTAAAAATTTTCAAAATCAATCCCCAAACATTCACTTGTGAAAAGTCCCTTTCAGATTAATGACACTTTTCATTAGACCAGGGACTATAAAGGCACATCCATGTCACGCTTGTCACAGTTTTGGTCTGTCAGATAATAGCATAATCAGTCATCTCTGTTCTTGGAGAATGGTATAATCAAAGGTATTATGGACGCAATTGCATCCATTCCCAGAAAGTGGCTGAACAATTACAGTGATTGTCAATTGTTAACTGTGGCTAAGCATCTAATGACCCCAAGTGTTTCCCTAACAACCGAAAATTAAAACTGTCTCTTCTCTTCTCTATGAAACAGAGTGTGGCCTATAGAACACTAGCTTGGGCTTTCAAGGGTTGTATTTGGATATATTTTTCCATGCTCTAGTCTAGAAAAACTAGTTTAGATAAAGAAACCCACTACCTCACAATTATCGACGGCACTCTCGTTGTACGTGACAGAATTATTACACTTGAGTCCAAAGTTTAACCCCGTCGTAGTCAGCTTTCTAATTGCTGTGCAGAAAGAACCCAAGCAAAAGCGGCTTGTGGAGGAATGGGTTTATTTGGCTTATGGACTCAAGGGGGAGACGCCATCATGGCAGGGAAAAAGATGGCATGAGCAGAGGGGACATCACCTCCGCCACAGCACTGCGAACAGCGGCAGGAAGGTGTGCCAAACACTGGCAAGGGGACGCTGGCTTATAACCCCATAAGCCCGCCCCCAAGAACACAGCTCCAGTGAGGTTATAAAACCCAAACTGCCATCAGCTGGGGGTCGATCAATCAGAACACATTCATTTGTGTGTGGGGGACACGAGGATCAAACCATGACACTCCCATTTCCATTTTGATCCAAAGAAAGGGGAATGAGGGACTCATTTAAATGTTCATTCTGTCTCTGTAGCTGGAATGACTGTCTCCTGGCTTTGTGGGAACTTGGAAATTCCTAGTTCTTTGGACTTCCATTGGGATTTTTCTAGGGGCCAGAGCTCAGGTCCTGCTTTGGCAGGAGACACAGGGAGCTGAGCACCAAGGTGTTATGTAGGCTAATAGACAGGTGTCACTCAAAAAATTATATACATACATATATTATATGTATGTATGTAATTTTATATATGTATGCAATTTTATAATATATTTTATATAATTTTATAACACACACACACACACACACATATATATATATATATATATATATATATATATATATATAAAATGGCACATGCAGCATGGAGGAGAATAATACAGAGGAGAACCAGGATCCATCAGTACATCAAGAAGAGAGAGCCGACTGTCCACCAGGAGATGGTCACCCCCACCTCATCTGCCCAGGCCAGAAGTCATTACAGGGGAAGTGGTGACACGAACACTACTCTCATTGCTAACCTGAAAACCAGTTCCAGGGAAATGGCGACAGACACTGTGGTCACTCAAACCTCATGAAAACAGATCCAGGGTCTACAGACAAAGCAGCACTAAATCAGATCTCTATCTTGCCTGCCAAGGCCCAGGGAGCGTGAGGAAGAGGGGTGGAAAGGTCGTAAGAGCCTCAGGGTGGGTGGGAATAGGCCGAGACACCGTGTTCCTCCATCCCTGCAGAGACTGAGGCCTCTAGGTCCCCACAATGAATACCAATAACCCCACCCAAAAAGACCCTCAGCAGAATTGGGGCCAGGAATAGGGGTTCTTCGTGTACAAATTTTAAAATAAAGTCAACAATTTTTTAAAGTTACATATATACATTTGTAGTGTGTGAGTGTGTAAAGGTGTTCACGCACATTTGTGCACATGCATGCAGAGACCAATGTACAGGATTGGGTATCTCCCTCAGTCACTCCCCAGCTTATTTACTGAGACAGGCTCTCTTGCTTCAAAGCCAGTGTTCGCCAATTCTGCTAGTGCAGCTAAGTGAGCTTGGCCTGGAGATTACTTGATTCTGTTGCTGAGAATTACAGGATTACATGTGTGTAGCACAGTGTTTAGCGTACGTACGGGGGTTGGACATCCAAAGCAGATCCCAACTCGGGTCCTTAAGCTTCCATGGCAAGTGCTTAGCAGCTGAGCATCCCCCAGGGCAGGGTGTTTCATTAATCCCCAGCTTCTTAAAGAACACATCAAGCCACAGCCTGCATTTCAACATTCATTAGGGATTGCACCCCAGGCCTTTCTTCTAGATTGTTGGGACGTCCAACGAGGGAGATTAGGTTTGATCCATCGTTTATGTTTCTAGGAAGCGGTACAGTGTCTGCTGGGTACCAGGTGCCCTGCTTCTTTGATGAGGACATGAATGAACAAAATAGAGCTGATATCCATAGCTTCTATTCTCAAATCGATTTCTTCTTTTGTTCTCCTCGACACTTCTGTTTTCCTGTACTTGCTTGACTCTCTCAAGGATTCTTGACATCTGGATGCTGGTGTGTCCCTTTACAGTTTTCCGGATGGCCTGTCATTCGATCAAACACCTCCATGTTCGCTGCTGTTCTTGGATACCAATCAGGTTTCCTGTTTACAGAGATGTAGCTATAGACACCTTGGAAAGAACTTTCTAGAATATGCATGAGCTCATTCTCAGTGAGGCAGTAGGTGGGACACAGGAAATGACTATACCTCTTTCACAGAAACCTGAGACTTGAAGAAAGACACTCATTCCCAACACCCTGGCTTGAAAATCATCCTGTAAAAAAGATTTTTACTCTGTAGCCTCTTGAGATCGGGAGCAAGTTAACAGCAGCAGTACCTACTAAGGAGAGGGCTCATTGTCTAGGGAGATTTCCCAGTGGTTAAAGCCTGCCATCCTGGGCTGGATTCTCCAGTGTCCACAGAAAGCCAGATGCACAAAGTGGGCCTTGCATGTGGAGTTCATTTGCAATGGCAAGAGACCTTGGTGCGTCCATGTTCTCTCTTTTTCTGTTTGCAAATAAATAATATTTTTAAAAAACTGAGCTTATGGGAGTAGC
>PVHP010005689.1:0-35844 GCA_004024765.1 Zapus hudsonius
GTGAAATAGTAGTGGGATAAACAGGAGACCAATCACCACAGCAAGTCTGATAACACATGAAAGTTCCATGGAGACAGACACCAACATTACCCAACACAACCCAGGGTAAAGATGCAGAGATACTTAAACCCATCCACTATGACTGGGGAACTGAGCAGAATAAGGGGCAGAAAGATTGTAAGAGTCATGGTGGAGGAGAATATCCAGAGATATTGCATTCCATAGCAACAACACACAAAGGATAAAAAAAAAATTCACTACCTCTAGTGCAAATCATAACCCCCTACCCCATGGCCTGATCCAGTGTGTCCACCTAGGAGGACCTCTAGGGGTTTGGGTGCAGAGAGGAATGAAATGGGGGCACAATCACAAGATTTGCTCATATAATGCATTTAATTATTTACAATAATGACATATATATACATATATATGTTGTCTGTTTTGAATGATTAATGCATGAACAGAAAAAATTTGAAATACTTTTTTTCAAAAGCAAATATATTCTTGATTTTATATGTAATCATCCTTTCGCCTCCCAAGATTTAAAAGTATTGCTCATGCTCCTCTAAGTAACCCCACTTAAACTCGCTGGTTCACCAAGCTATGATTGTGTAGAAATTTTTCCTTCCTTCCTTCCTTTCTTTCTTTCTTTCTTTCTTTCTTTCTTTCTTTCTTTCTTTCTTTCTTTCTTTCTTTCTTTCTTTCTTTCTTTCTTTCTTTCTTTCTTTCTTTCTTTCTTCTTTCTTCTTCTTTCTTTCTTTTCTTTTCTTTATTTCATGTATCTTTCATTTTTTGGTTATCGGGCATCTTGTGTAATTTGAGAAAATTTTGTTCAAGTATTCTCAAAAATATTTACACAACAGCTAGACAAATTTGACTCTTTTATAAAGCCAAGTTGGTATTATTATGTAAATGGTCTTAGATAAAAAAAAAAAACATACCGACTTTTCTAATAAGAGCAAGGGGCAATTGTTCATCTTACATTCGCCTGATGATTGTCTCTATGCAAAGGAAAACCAAGCTTCTCTCTTCATGATGGCACGTTTGTAAACTGAAGCGTTCTGAAATCAGGTATTTCCCTCCCACATATATAGGAGACTAATGACATTATCTTCCTCCATGAGGACATTTCAAAGAGATGTTGTCCAGAAATTTGTGAATGACCTTCCCTGGATTTTCAGTGAGGAATAGGCTTATTTAGTTCTAAGAAGCCTTGATATCCATTCAGGGACAAGGAAAAAAAAACTTTTGATTACAAGTTTTCTAAGTTATATTCTCTAAGAAAAGAGAGAAAAAAAATGATATTTTTTCCTGCTTACAACTTCCTGTAACATGAATAGTAAATGCATCAAGGTTGGCAAACTTGCTATTGAAAAACAAAGTTGTTTCTTGAAAACACTATTTTACCAGGACATTGAACTGGTTTTTGAAATATGCATTTGAGGTTAAAAGTGGGGTGATTTAGGTAGAGAAGGCATCACAGGATCAATAATTGCTAAAGATTATCAACATCTAAAAACCACGTCTTAAAAAATGTAATTCTGTGTCATTTCTCAAGTATCATAGAACTATTATAAAAATGTAGTTAGGTATGAATTCTATAATTATTTTGTGGACACGTTCAGTTTATGTTTTACTATTTACTATTATTTAATATTAATCTATTGAGAATTTTACTTACATTGCATTCCTTTCCCAAACTGCATTTCTAATATGGGACTTAGAATCCACACATTAGGGCTGAAGAGATGGCTTAGCGGTTAAGGCATTTGCCTACAAAGCAGAAGAACCAGAGTTCAATTCCCCAGTGCCCATATAAAGCCAGATGCAAAAGGTGGCACATGTGTCTGGATTTCCTTTGCCGTGGCTGGAGGCCTGACAGCCCATTTTCTCTCTGTGCTTCTCTCTCTCTCTCTCTCTCTCTCTCTCTCTCTCTCTCTCTCTCTCTCTCTCATAAATAAATAAAATATTAAAAAAGAATCCACACTTTAGAGATGAGATGAGTAGGGAACTTTCCTAAGTAATATCCAAGTTATAGTTGGCCACAAAAGCTGAACACTAATATTTCATTTTAAGTGCATCAGTACATTTTGATGTGGAGAGATATTACATAAAATATATACACTGCATATTCCTTACTTCCTTATATATGTTTACATCTGTTTCTTCCAATGTCCTAACACAGAGCCTCTGATCACCATGTCTCTGTTAGAGTCCCACAGAAGGTTAAAGTAGTAGCTGCCTCACTTCTACATGTTTCTTTCATTTCACTGTATCTTTCCAGAGTGCTGCCTGCTCCCACTGGATTTTGACTCTGTGGATCCTGTATGTGAGTAATCCCCTTTTACCCATACCTCCAATCATAAGACAGGGGGAAAAATTACTGTTCAGTTGTATCAGAGTGTCAAGTAATTCTTCATGCTGATGCTGTTTTACTGTTTATCAAAAAAGTCTCTGTTTTCTAAAGTAAAAAATGATCCATGAATTTCTTCTCTCACTACTTCCAATCAGTAAAATAATACTTCTGATAAACATTTTTCATAAATAGGACCAATTATGCAAGAAAATACAAAACCAATAAATAATAAGAGACTCATTAAACTATCTCCACTTGTAGATTAAAAGATTTCCTATGTCAACAAGTATAAGGAATTTACTAAGCACTATTAGAATCAATAAACTAGAAACATTTCAGGATGTAGTATCAATATATAAAAATCAAGGTTACTTCAATGTGGTAGCAAAGAAAACCCATATATAAAATTAAGAAAATGATTATTTTTAATAGTATCAAAAGACTTAGGAATGCATTCAATAAGATATGTATAAAGATTAAACTCCAATCAACAGACTATCTTTGAAAATGTTTAAAGATTTAAGTAAACTGAAGATAACCTACGTTCATGGAGCAGATTCAAGATTCTTAAAATGCCAACTTTCTGAAAATTTATAAGCAGTTTCAATGTAACACTTTTCAAAATGTGAGCTACTCTTTCCTTTGTCAAAGTCAATAAGATGATCAAATTTTAATTTGTAAATTAATGGACACAACATGAACAAAACAGTATATGATATAAGAATACATTTGGAAGACTTGGTACTAATTTGACTATAAATGCATAATAATTAAGACCATGATTATGGCATGGAGATACATAGCCCAACAAATTAGATTTGACTAAATGAAAATAAGCAAATACATTTGTACAATTGTCATAATTTTTGTGTTTATTAAGAAAAATAGTATATAAAATATTATGTATTTTATATATGTTGTATATATGTATACTACAAAATGGTCATTTTGCTTGATATCTCCTGCTAAACAAAAGTATAACTCCATTCGTACAGTTTAAAATCTTAAAGCAAAATTACAATACTTCAAGAAAAAATATAGAAATATATCTTGTACCCTTTGTTTAGGCACAGCTTTAATATACATAGCACCAAAAGCACAAATTGCAAAAAAAAAAAAAAAACTGACATGTTGAACTTTATATCACTTTTAAAGTTTGTGTGTGAACAGCCTCTGTGCACAATGTTTAATCTTGTTTGTCAACTGGATTGCAGCTAGGATAACCTAAAAAACAAATTTTGGGGCATATCTGTGAGGGAGTTTTTTTCATTAGGTTAATTGAGATGGGAAGACTCATACTAAGAGTGGGCATTCCTAGTCTGGGATCCTGCACTGAATTAAAAGGATAAAAAAGATGGGGCTGGAGAGATGGCTCAGTGTTAAGACAGTTGACTCCAGAGCTTAAGGACCTGGGTTCAATTTCCCAGGACTCACATAAGCCAGATGCACTAAGTGGTGCATGCATCTGGAATTCATTTGCAGTGGCTAAAAGCCCTGGTGAACCCAGATTCATTCTCTCTCTCTCTCTCTCTCTCTCTCTCTCTCTCTCTCTCTCTGTATCTCTGCTTACAAATGAATAAATAAAAAATATTTTTTAAAAAGATGATTGTACATCAGTGTTCATATTTCTCTGCCTCAGACACAGTGTGATCAACTGCCTCCAGCTCCAAGCCTTCCCTATTATCATGGACTGCATCCCTGAAAGCTGTGAGCTAAACTTTTCATTCCTTGAAACACCTCATCTTAGGCATTTTGTCCCACCAATGAGAAATCAAATTAATTCACCATACATATACAAATGTAGGAAACTTACAAGTTTGTCATACCAGATAAGAAATAACCAAAATGTGGGTAACAGATATGAATAAACAAAATGTGCTCTGTCCTCACAACTGAAAACTTTTATCCATAAGATTGAATGAGCTCATCTTGCATGCTATCTAATGTATAGAAAAATGAAAATATTATACACAGGTTTTATATTGGTCTATGTAATGCACACTTAGCAATGCTGATCCTAAGTCCAAATTACTTTAGAATTCCACATTTTATGAATGCATTTGCTAGTTTGACAACCTCACATTTTTACATTGGAGGAATATTTTATGATTAGAAAATGTATCTGTCTTAATGGAATACCAAACTTGAACAAAGTTGTACAAAATTATCTTTTTTCATTCCATTAAATTTTCATCTTCACCCAACAATTTTTATAATAGCTTTTGTAGCAATCAAAAGGAAAGTAGACTTTAAATTCAACAAGGTATAAACTTGATGGAAAGGGAAAAACATATCTGATTTTTAAGCAAATAATTGCCCTTCATAGAAGACTAAAATGCATATTTATCATAGAATAATTTTCACATTATCAAAAATTCTGGCTTCATGGACAGTAAAGTGGATCATCTTCCAAGTCTAAGCCTGATGCAAGTGTAGGCTAGCTCCCATGATTTCGTGGTGTGCTAAAGCAATAGGCTCTGATTAAACAGGAAGCAAGAAGGGAATTATGCATCTTGTGAAAGGCACGTCTGAGTATTGATGACCAGTCATTTTTCCTTTCGCCACCTGTGCATATTTCCTTCTGTGTTTGCACATGTGTGCATGAATGTGTGTAGCTACTTCTAGAACAAAGGAGTGAGTGACAGGACACAACAGAAACCTAGGACTACATGAAATCATAATGCTTGGATCTTCATGAGAAGATTTTACTGTCATGCAACTATTACTGTAGAAAATATCTAAGTGAATGAAGACAAAACGTTCTGACTGTCTGATGACATGGGAACACTTCAGAGAGTGTTCTGTAACAGGAACTCCCTTTAGATTCCTCACACAAGAAACTATTAGTCAGGATTCTAGATGATGAAAACTCTCCTCCTGCAACCCACTGTAAAACAAGGCATCAGCTAGAATGTTCTTTTTTTTTTAATTTTTTTTTATTGTCCATAATGAGTTACAACATTTAGTGGGCAAACAATGAGTTGCTATCCCCGATTCCCCTCCCCACTCTGCTGGATAACCTCCTCCATGGGTCGTCTGGATCAGTCCTTGTGACAGGGGACCATAGATAGACTAGTAATCAGCCAGGTTCTCCTGTCCGTACCTCTGGATAGTCTCCCCCACCAAGGCTCTCACAATCTTTCCGCCCCCTCTTCCGCTCAGTTCCCTGAGTCGTGGCGGGTGGGTAATAAGTTTGCTTTAAGGCCCCTTGTTCATCTGTCTTTCTCTGCGGAGTTCCATTTGTATCCTCCATTGTATGACTGTGGTGGCCCCTCTCTTGCCAGAATCTCAGCTATCGGCCTACGGTTGGTTGGTAGGGTTAGATGAGCCCCAGCTCTCTCGCTGCATCCTGAAAGATAAAAACACAATCTCCATCGGAGAGTGAGATCAGTGTAGGTTAACAAATATACACAATTTTGGATTACCAGGATTCGATTTTTAGTAGCCTCCCTATCAATTGGTCCCATAGTGCATCTTGTCTTGGGAGCCTAAGAGTACGGGATCCGGTGCTTAAAGCCCTGAATCCCAAGTTCCAGACAAGGGGACCCCCTCACTAAGTGGTGATGATACTGACTTTTGCCTAACTATTCTCTAGCATTTCCCAATGGCATATTATTAGAGCTACTCACCATATACATCTATCTATTTATATATATGAAGATTTTTGTGCAGTAATATTTTCAACTTAATGAAATTAAGAATCACAATGGAAACATATCTCTGGCAAATAGCAACTTGTAGCTAATACAATTAGTGAATTATTCGTAAAAAGTCTGTGAGTGTGTTTCAGAAAAGGATTAATTTAAAATGTAACCCCCCCCCCATCTAAATGTAGACAGCACCATCCCATGGGCTGTGGTCCCAGATTGAATGAAAAGAAGAGATTAACCTGAGAACCAGCATTCATCTCTCTGCTTCCTGATTGCAGAATCAATGTGACCAGCCATCTCTTGTTACTATTGTCTTGACTTCATAATCAGGATGAGCTGTAATCTTGAACTGTGAACCAAAACAAATCTTATATACTCTTTTTTTTTTTAAAAAAACTGGGCAAGAGTAAGGAATTTATTTCTTACTATTCACCAATATCAATACACTTTCAACATATTGCTCATTTCTTTGATAAATTGAATCATAGTTTACATAGCCCTTGAGTGGAAAGAATTTAGTTAAATTTAGTTTCATTATTATCTGAAGCATGAAAAGTTATATAATGATCAAATTAGTGTATATAACAGGTTTTTATAATATTTTAAGGACAAAATGAAATATTTTCTTATAACCTGTTACTACCTTATATTTTTGTGCATCTGGCTTTACATGGGTACTGGAGAATTGAAGCTGGGCTGGCAGGCTTTGTAAACAAGTTTCTCTAACCACTGCATAATCTCTCAGAACCTTACTCTATATATACATTTTTTTCTCTTTGCATTTTTCCCCATTTTTTATTGTCCATAATGAGTTACATTGTTTAGTTGGCTAAATTGCTTTTAACAGGTATTTTGTCACAGTAACTAGTAACTAATACAATTAGTGAATTATTCTTTACAAAAAGCAATAAACTGAATAACTGTTCATTGGGGATACTTGTATCAACTTCAATTTCTACGCAATGACCAACTTCTGGTTCTCATTTTTGGACTCGTCATGGATGATTCTCACTCTTTGTACTTATATGGATGTTTGTATACCTTGATAGTCTATCCCTTTGGCTTGCATGTTAGTCAGTGTTCTATTACTCTAACCGTTACCTGAGTTAAATCAACTTTTAAAATGAACAGATGTGCTTTGGGTCACAGTTTTAAAAGGTTCAGTCCATAAGGACGTAGCACCATTGCTTTTCCTCCTATGACAATCATAACTCCTTGTGGCTAGGAACACAGAGCTCTTCACTTCATGGTGACCAGGAAGTAAACAAGTACTCAGGGCAGCATCAATCATGCACAATGACGGAACCCTTTGTAGAAAACTATCTATACCTCAACCCTGTGTTTAGATCCTCCCCTCTAATCACTGTTATTTTCATTGCGGGAGTGAATATGACACTAAACAATGCTCACTGATGCATTTCCAGACCCCATCACAAGACTGGATAGAAAATACATTGGATGGCACAGGTTTTGATAGAATTTGTATTCTAATATCTAGTGTAAATAATTGTGACTGTCACTTTTATGTGTGGAACTTTTTCATGTACTAGTGACCATTTATATATTTCCTTTTTGTAAATAATCTATTTTAATTGGATTTAAAAAATTGTAAGTTGCTGAATTGTTTCATGTTTTTTCACTACATATCATTCATCAGGGAATATTATTTTAATTATTTTTTGTCATCATTTTGCTGTTGAAAATCAAATTACAGTTAAAGTAGATTTTGTTTTTATAACACAGATTTTTTTTGAATCTTTAATAATGAATATTTCCCAAATCTGATGTTTTAAAAAAGTCTTCACATCTCATTTTCTCTTCTACAACACATAGTATAGACTTAGGTCTTAGGTTTTGGTATATAATCCACTTCGAAATTTTTAAAATTTTGAATACAATAAATGTTGAAGCTGACTTATTTTCATATGGGAATGATTAGTTGTACCAAATAAAACACTTTGAATCTTATCAAAGTCTCAAGTCACCATATGTGTGTGGGATCGTTGTTAGATTCTCTTCTCCATTCTATTGACTCCTATGTGTATCCTTACACTATTGTCAGTGTATTAGAGTTGCTAGAACAAACCCTACATTTGAATGGTTTGTCAGCAGCAATGTCCAGATCACTAACACCGTGGCCCTGAAAGATGCTAGAGATAAATCTATTTTCCTCCTCTCTCCTAGATTTTAGAAGTTTCTTGTCTTAGGGGAGTGTGAAAACCAATGACCTTCTTCCTATTGGGAATCTAAGCCAACATTCTGTCCTTTTTTGAAACTATCATTTACAATGCCTTAATGCCTACAAAAAATCACTCATGTTAACTTATCACTTACAATGCCTTAGTGCCTACAAAAATGACTTGTGAACTTTGCGTGGGGGATGACAGCAGGTTCCAGTTAGTATTTACAGAATCTTAGTACCTAGGTCACCAGGGTTTAAAGTTTGCCAAGCTAGCCCTCAAGTGATATCCAAGTAGTCCTTAAAACTTATGAATTTCTTTCTCATTTGCCTACATTGTAGCCATTTCTCTTCCATTTCTTCCAATGGTTAAGTCGTTTTGTCTTACTGGAGGAATCTTTGTCATCTCTTAGAAATCAGCATACTTTTAAAACCTGTCTCATCTATTTTATGGGCTCAAATATGATTTTGTTTATTAGTGCACTTTCCTTTCATCAGTAGAAAGTGCATGGCCTTCTCTGTGGATTTCTGCCTCATAAGCAAGTTTGGTTCATCTTAAGATGCCTATTAAACATAAATATTTAGAAACAGAATGATTTTCCTGTAATGACAAGTCAGAAATCCTGGCCAACCATCAGCCTTGAGAGAAATAAGTATAAATTATCATCACACCGATAATTCCTGGACCATGAAATTGATGAGCAAGCCAAGGAAATTATAATACATAGAAGGATGAAAACATCTAAGGGTTACACTCTTTAGCACTCAAGGTCTGATTATGTAGGAAGATAGAAATAAAATGTCAAGGTACATGGAAAGAAAGTGCTGTGTATGAGAAAGAAAGAAGAGGAAGATATTTTAGTCTCCAAAGACAACGTTTCACTGGTCGATGTTTAGTGTGATTATAAACTGCTGGTAACTGATTAAATAAGAGAAGGTGAAACACTGACACAAGGTTTAGCCTTGGAAAATTTGTCATTGTCATTGGGAAGATATCTATATTCATTATTTTCTCATTGCTTGGAGGGGAAAAATAAAACATGGCCAGAATAGTTTAAAGAAGGAAGAAATTAATTTAACTTACAGTTCCAGAGGACAGAGTGTATTATGGCAGGGAAGTCTTGAAAGGCTGTAGTGGAAATCCATCCTTACTCCATCATCCAGGACATAGTTACATAACCATCTAGAAGGTCTAGGCTATAAAACCTTAAGGCTGACCCTCCACTAATACACTCCCTCCAGCCAAGTTCTGCCTCCGAAGAGCTCCACAGCTTTCACAAATAACATCACAAGCAGTTCACAAAGTGTTCAGACACCTGAGTCTTCTGTGGGGCATTCCTAATCCAATTAACTTGGATATTGCCATTGATAAGGTCAAAGGAAAAAGAGGTAATGAGAAGTAAAAGAATACAAGATCGAGGGACTCTTTATTATCTTGCTAAAAAGGAAACAGGAAAAAGAGGGTGAAACAGCAACAAAGCTATTTTTAGAAAGAAATCATATCCATTATTAAGAATCAGGGTAAAGAGCCTGAAAATCAGGTAAACCAGAAGTGTATAGGAAAGAGGGAATTTGGAGCAATAATCTCAATGTGGTAGGAAATCTGCAATCTACCATATTATCGAAAGCTTAGCCTTTACTAGAAAAGTAGAAAATAAAAGGTTTACCACAATACCAAAATATGAGTACATAGACGTGAGGCACAGAAAATGAGTGAACATAGTGATGGAAGTGCAAAATATCCACTCTAATGGGTTCCTATTATTTAACTTAAAACAGAAACAAGATTATTAGCCGAGAAGTAGGAATAAGAAAATGTTTTCATATATTTAGATGAGAAGGAATAATGTGATCATTCAGTAAGAACAGGAGAATGCCATCAAATTTGGGAAGCATGTTTGTGTGTGTGTGTGTGTGTGTGTGTGTGTGTGTGTGTGGACACATGAATAAACTTGAATGACCATGTATAGCCTAGAGGACAATGTCACACATGATCCTCAGAAATGCCATCCAACTCCGTGGAGAGGGCTGACTCATTGGCTAGGAGTTCATCACTTAGCTAGACTAGCTGGACAGTTAAGGCCAGGGATCCTCCTACCTCCACCTCTCAGGTGCTGGCAATGTGAGAGCATGTCATTCTCAATGTTTTGTGTAAGTACTGCCAATCAGACTCAGGTCTCATCCTAGCCACGCAAGCATTTTCCCACTGCATTACTGCCCCAGGTTCCTCTCCCCATTACAGGCATACCTTTGAAATGCAATAGGATAATTATTAATTATATTACCATAGGTACAAATAGTAAAATGACAAACACTCATGCAATCAGGTTCAAGCTATTTACTCAGATGAAATCAAATGATAAATGTAATGAATCAGTTCTACAAATTAAGGCATTCCAATATAATTCAGGGAAGATACTAAGAGAAATGGCCAATTTAATTTCCATATATATATATATATATATATATATATATATCCTAAGTCCTATTACATTAATAAAATGGGCTAGGCATTTTCACATTTAATCTTATCATTTAATGAAGACTTCAACTTTAAGTTTTTTTGTTTGTTTTTCTGTGTTGTTTTTTTTTTCTAAATGTGCTAGGCTGTCAACATTACTGAGCAGAAAGATTCTACTTCCTCCACACTTTTTCTTCTCCTCTGATGAAGTTGTTTGCACTTATTATTACCGCGACTCATTTATCCAAAGAGAATAACAGTAGGGGAGAAGTGCTTTGGTGATTTCATTTAACATCACTCACCTTTCCCTAACCGGAAAATATGCTTAAAGCATAAAAAGAGTTTTAAAATATTAGATTAAATTTTGCTGATTTTTTATTATACAGATGAACTTAATGACATAATATGTTGATTGCTAATAAAGCCATTTAATATTCCACACATCTGCATATTTATCAACTCTAAGTGCAGCCTAGCAATCAGCAGTATCCCCATGATAACTCGCCTGTGGTGCTTGGCAAGATAGCACAGTGTCTGATGATCAGGAAGACTACCCCATGAGGCAGCCAGCTTTCAACTCATGACAAAGGAAATGAGCTCACTCTCCTGCCCCCAGCAATGGAGTCAGCAGAGAGCCAGGGCACCCCCTGGGCAAAGAAAGCCTGAGTGAGTCTGATCATTTAAAAAGCTCGGCAACCTTTTCTAGATTTTTATTCTTTTTAATGAATCAGACTGTTATGCCCCATTAATAATACATACTTAGCATTAAAAAGCCTTTCTTCGTGAAATCTGTTGGTAGCTTAAAAGTCGGAACCTTATTATGTGTTTTGTTCAAACTAAAGTACTGTAATGAACAGATTTCTCAACAAGGCAGCTCACAGTGCCTTCTTGGTGCATGGTGATTCTAGAAAAAGGGCTGTGTTGGTTGTTGCCATTGCCACTAATGTAGTCACACTCAGGCACATATTTTACTATTTGTATTGCAGAATACTGTATTTAGAACCTACTATATTTGCTTTCCTTTTAGTAACCCAGGAATTTAAAAGCAAAGTGAGCACTTTGGTGAAAGTCGAGAGTGCAGTATGACTATGCCATTGAGCTAACTGTACTTTGCTGTAATTACTTGTCTAATTATTTTCTCTGAAGATATAGATTAAGCAAGATTTTTTCCTCTTTTTTTCAACAACTACCTGTGGGCCTGGTGTGTTTTACATATCCACATAACTTAAAGAAATGATGGATGCATAATATATTATAGGTGTTTTGTACATAGTTCTTTCTCATAACTACAGACAATTTAGTAACTTGATCTTAAAGGATAGAATCATTCCTTATTAAGTTAGGCAAGAAAACTTGTCTTTTCATGAACACATGCTTTTATGGACTGGATGCATATCATCAACTGCCTACTTTTGTCCTGATTCTTGTAGCATATCAATGGACCAAACATCTCTGGTGTCAAGAAACTTTTGTTCTAATGGTAAAAAGGATAGACATAAAATTGAGTTGATGAGTAATAGGCAAGGTAGAATATACTGGAATATGGTTAAATTTTATGGAACAAAAAGCATAGAAGTTCAAAGATATAAAGGATGTTTTTTTAGAAGTGGAAACATGCTATTATTTTTAAGAAAACTGAAAAAGCTTTATTAAGCAAGTGATATTTGACTATCAGTGAGTAAATAAAGGAGATTGAGACATATAAATATCCTCAGAACAGAACATGGCAAGAAGAAATCCCAGACAATGAAAATATGCTGAGAGAGAGAGAGAGAGAGAGAGAGAGAGAGAGAGAGAGAGAGAGAGAGAGAGAGAGATCCTATCGGTAAAGTATAATGAGAAGATTTTTAGAAAAGTTGGTCAGAGTTGAAACAAGAGGCCAAGTTAAGTAAATACAGATAAAGAATTGTTAAAGATTTTGGATTTTAACTTTAAATATGGAGATTAGAGAATTTAAGAGAATAATTTGATTCTTATTTTCAAAAGAACTACATGACTTCTTTGTTAAGGATTTACTCTTATAATAGAAGAGAAGCGCATGTAAAATTAACATTAAATATTGCATATGTTATGTCAGATTTATAGAAAAGCTCAAACCATCAAAAATTTTAGCATGGGGCTGGAGAGATGTCTCAGCAGTTAAGGCACTTGCCTGCAGTGTCTAAGGACCCGGGTTCAATTCCCCAGGACCCACATATGCCAGACCCACAAGGTAGTGGCCCTGGTGTTCTCTCTCTCTCTCTCTCTCTCTCTCTCTCTTTCTCTCTCTCTCTCTCTCTCTGCTTGAAAATGAATAAATAAAATATTTATAAAAATTTTAGCATGAGTATTCTGCAGATAACATGCAATTAAAATTGTATATAGAATTTACAATGAGTATAGAGCATTTTAGAACTCTACAATAGAGCATAACAACAATTAGTGAAATTATCACTGATAAATTTTTAAAAGTGTGTTCTAGGGGTGGGAAGGAGGTTCAATGAGTAACAACATATTCCATACGAGCACTAGGACTACATTTTCATTCATAGCACTCAGGCAAAAAGCCAGACATGGTCACACATGCTCATGAAAAGAGCAGGGCAGGGAGAAGAGACAATGGGCTTGGCCGGTCAGTCAGACTAACAGAACAACTCCATGTGATGAGCTCAAGGGTCAGACAGAGATTGCTATATGGATAAGATGGAAATGCAATTGAGGAGAATGCCTGATGCCCTCCTCTGGCCTCCACATGTGTGAACATGGGATACATACACATATGCACACATACATGTATGCATCATGCACATACCAAACATACGGAATACACACACACACACACACACACACACACACACACACACACACACACACACCAATAAAAATAAAGAAAAAAAATGCAATTTTCAATTCTGGATCAAAATGTGTGAGTATTTTATATTTGATTTACTTTATTTATTGGGTCAATATTTATAGTTGATTCATTCAAATATTAAACACATAACTCACTGTAGTTTATCTGTTTCTACACTAAATATTAGCAAGAAAGTCTTACAAAATGGCCATCCTTTGGAGCTTACATTCAACCAAAGTATGAAATGACAAAACAGCTAAATAAAATATTAAATTTGTGATACAGTGATCATTTCATGAGAAGAAAACAAGGAAAATTTAAAATGACTGGGCAAGAAGTACTTAGAAACTTAAAAAGAATGACCAGAACCAACTGCATTGGGAGGTGACCTTTGAGTAAATATATTTAGAAAGTCAGGAGACTAATTATAAGAGCATATGGGGAAGGTCATTCCAGCCGAGCAAAAGCAGCCTCATCCTGACCTTCAGCAAAGTTCTAACATGAGTTTCAAGCACAGTAGATACCTGGAGCTTTGTAGATCAATCCACAACAATCCTTTCAAGTTAACACAAATTGATCAACACAGCAGAAAACTGTGAGGCGGTGACTGACAGTCACTCAGATGGCTTCAATCCATTCGGAACTTGTGCTTTAAGACTCATTGTCTGATCCCATTCACAGGCAGGTACAAAGTAGTCAATATAGTGACAGACCTAGACATGAACACAAATCCAGAGCTATGGTCATAGAGATAATTTTAATTATTAGTTCATAGGCTTCATTTTTGTATTCAAGGGTATCTGGATGTGTGATGGCTGGCTGGACCTAAAAGTAGGACAGAGCTTCCATAGTGAACTTCCGTACTGAGGGTTTACAACTAGCCTGCCACTTTGGTCAGGGTGGCTTGATTTCATGAATAGGACAGTTTATAAGGTCTCATAACTGAAAGCTTCATTCACTGTTGACTAAAAATTCAGAATCTTTGAACATATTATGACAGTTTGGCCCAGAGGAAGTATACCCAGGTGTATCAGTGGGCTCGGGGGAGCTGGTGTTTTGTACAACAAAAGCCTAAGAGCATCTAGCTCTATCCTTGCACTTACCATTTGACTTTAAATAAATGCCTTGAGTGAGCTCATTCTTAAGGAAATTTGTTGAGTCGTTTCATATGTTATAACAACTGGTATTACCATGTATGTCCTAGTTAGATAATAGATCTAACAAGTTAGGTTTGTTCACTTATAGAGAGAGGAGGGTTCAACATGCACTTAATTATCTCCCAAGATAGGAAGCAAGTCACACCATTCCCTCCAAATGCTCAAAATTTATATGCTCTTATTATACACTTACAATTTTGGTCAATTAACAATGCTTGAAGTTTAAATGCTAAGTTTACCAATGAAAAACAGACTAGCTTTAATTTAAATAAACATTCAAGCAATTTTTAACCTATTATGTAAACAGGTAACATGTTCAGGAAATTTTCATATGATAGCAAAATATCCTTTTATTTAGAAGAAAAACCAAATTACATTGGTTTTATCACTGATGATATTCCAGTCCTTATAATAATGGGTAATTCATAGAAGAGATTTAATCAAACACTTGTTGAAAGGACAAAGAAAACTTTGTGCTAAATTTACATACTACTACTTCTTTACCTGTGTCTACCAATGGAAGAGTTAGGTGATTTAATTAGTTTTCAATGACAGATAACTCATCAAGTAGAAATGACACAGTGATAAGAAGTCCATCAAGTTATAAAGCAAAAGATTTTTGAAAATAGCAGTAAAAATAGAAGCAGCTTTTTGAAAATCCATTCAAAATTAAGGCAGTGGAATGTCATACTGACAAAGTATAGAAGCATAATTTTAAACACTTAACTAGCTACTTTTCTTGTTGCTGTGATCAAATACTAGGCAAGAAGTGACTTTGGGGAAGAATAGTGTATTAGGGCTTACGATTTAAGTGGGGTACAGATGACCGGGCACGATTGGGAAGTGGAGCACGAGGCATCTGCTCACATGGTGTCCAAAGACAGGAAACAGAGATGAGGCAGGTCTTGATACCAGGATGAAGATCCTAAAGCCTCAGCTTCAGGAACCCATTTCCTCCAAATAGTTCCACAACCTTCCAGATGGGCACCAACATGTAGGGGCCAAGTGGTCAAATATATGAACCAACCAACAGAGGTCAATCTCTTTTCAAACCACAACACACACACACACACACACACACACACACACACACACACACACACACACACACAGTTTCTCTCACAAGTAATCACCAAGTTTGATTACCCACTGATCATTGTGAAGTCATGTGATCACATATGTCTCTGAATAACAGTAAATACTTAATACTTTTTTTTTTAATTTGGCAAGCATTCGGTCACCTTTCTTCTGGAAAAGAAAATCATGTTAAAATCTCACAGAGAATTGCTATCCTTTTTTCCCACATTGCATAAGACACATAGGGCTATAGAGAAATATGTTTTGTGTATTCTTAGATACTAAGATATTAAAAGTTCTGGTTCAAGTCCTATCTGATGCTGCATATTAAAGTTTCTGTTCAATTATTTAGATTCCCAAGAAACAGAATAAATCCAAACTTTAACATGGTCAAACTGTTTCGTTTGTTTATAGCCAACCATAGTTAGAGAAAATTTCTTATATAGTATGTACTATGGGGTATCATTAGTTTTCCAGAATTAAAGAATAAAATAGAGGAACATGTAGCTAATTGGTGAGGGAGAAGCTAAGAGACATAAAGAGTTTGTATTGAGTCTGAGCAAAGGTATGGATTGTATCGTGCATTCTGACATGCTTCATAAAGTAAGAGTGATTGGGAGCACACAGCTCCTTCCCCTGAGCCTATTTATACTACTTGAAATTTTAGCAATTTCTCTTTGTACTTCTTGACCTCAAAGAGTCAAATACAACATCAACCACCATGTCTTAAACTTTTCCCAACATAAAATACTAATTAAAGCAGCAAGCAGCAAGCAGGACTTTTCTAAATAATATTGATTTAATCCTGCTGCTTGAATTCTTGATAATTCATGTCATTGTGTGGGATTACATTTATAATTGTAACTGAAATAGATTTCTTGTGCTGAGAGTCATCTGAGATTCTTTTTATTAATGTGATTCTGTCTGTTATTTATAGTATTTTATTCAAAACAATGAAAATGTATTCTAATCTTTCCCTGAATTTGTTTATACTGTTTATCTTTTCACAAATGCAACAACTGTGATCTGCTATGTTCTTATACCTCAACCCTTTCTAGGTAAATCATATGATTGTAATTTATCAGGAAATGAGAATAGCTTTAACTATTTCAAACCCTATGCACTAACTCCTTGAGGTAAGAATTAAAGATTCCACAAAAGCAAAACAATAAGTAAAAAGTACCCTAATATTTAAGGAAAAATAATATACATTATGAAATTGATATATGTTTTATAATAAATACTGTGATTGTATATTTCATAAGACTTCACATCACTTCTCAATTATTTTAATCACTAAGAAAACGTGTATTTTTAGCATTTTCCAAATGGACAATCCATTTGGTATTTACTACAGCATATGGGAAAAATAAGTTATTAAATAATTAATTAATTGACCTATTGATTTTAGTGAGGGGCAGAGACAAAGAGGAAAAAACTCAGAGAGGAGAGAGAGAGAGAGAGAGAGAGAGAGAGAGAGAGAGAGAGAGAGAGAGAGAGAGAGAGAGAGAAAGTGGTGTGCCAGGGCCTCCAACCAATGCAAGCAACCTCCAGATGCATGTGCCACCTCCTTCATCTGACTTTACATGATTACTGAGGTATCAAACCAGGGGTCTCAGACTTTGCAATCGAGTGCCTTTAACCCCTGAGCCATTTCTCCAGCCTTTTAATTTTATCCGAGTATCTTCAATATATCGCCTCTTTATGGTCTTACTGTGGGCAGTAGAATCGGCTTTCCTGTTCAGTCTCAAGTGGATTAAAACAGACCCAAGAATATAATATATCAATTTCAAGGCAATCAGTTGGATAATGATGAAGTGATGAGATTTTCCCCAGCTCAATTTTACCTAAACAGGTTCAATCGTATGTGTTCACTTTCCCGTTTTAAATATGATTTGGAAGGACATGAAAATAAAATGGTGCTGACAACATTTAGAAACATCTAAAAGGTGGGGGTTGTACACAAAATCCACGTAAGGATCACAAACCTGTGAAGATAAGTGATGAGTGTGCACATTATAAGTACACAAACTCTATTAAGTTCTATTAAATTCTAGAAAGGTATGCTCAGTAGAATGGAAAGAATTTGACAAGGAATAGAAAGAGTGAATCAGAGGGGGAAAAAAACATCTCATGCAAATCAAAACCTTAAACTAAGTGCCTTGGGCATCTAATGACTAGAGTTGCTGAGATTAGTTCTAAGCCCACCCATCTCTTGTGATTAATTACTCCCTTGCCATCAATGTGGCTGTGGCTGTGGCATCTCCAGGAAAGCCTTTCAGCTCTGAGTGATGCAGGAACAGCTTAAGAGTTAATGTTTGTTCTTTATATCTGCTATTTCTATGGTTTTACTCTTATTTCCCCATTTAGTAACTGACTTCCATGATTCTGATCTCCTGTCAATGTTGATAATTCTCTTTGTGAAACTTCACATTAGCCTATGTCTGCTCCCTGAATAAGCTTTGACTGGTACATATAACAAGAAAATATCTTCACTGAGTTGCCTCCATAAATGCTGACTTTGGAATCTGTCTTGGGGATTTTTAGATATCGGCTTTACTTATACAAAAGATTATTACTTTTGTGATTCCAGAAAAGAACATGCATGTCTTGTGCTTTACGAAATCATATTCACACTTACAGCTTTCAAATGTGTGGGAATTGTATCCAGGCAGAAATTAGAGGGGGAGTATTTGTAATATCAAAGCACTAACACATTTCTTTAAGACTTTTGTGAGTACCTTTCTATTGTCAGTGATTAACAAATCATATTCATACCCTAAGCTGTTTCTCTTATAATTCTGAAAATGTAGTTCTTTGCTTCCTGACATACCATAGATAACTGTGCCCATCATAGGCCCTTCTTTCCAAAGCTGAGGCTAAGTTTGCCATTTCCAATACACAGCGATTGTCACCTGATAGTTACATAAAGCCCAAATCATGTCATCTTTTAATCCCAAAATATGGACATCATCTACAGAAGATACTTATACTGTCAACATCTGAATGGGAATTTGTTATTATTTAAACTGCCCTACTGGTTGAGATTTTGATTTCAAAAATTTCTGTCAGGTGTGTGTGTGTGTGTGTGTGTGTGTGTGTGTGTGTGTGTGTGTGTGTGTTTGTGTGTGTGTGTTTGTGAACCTCTCCTACCATGCTGATCTAGCTCTGAATATTTAGTGTGAACTTTGTTACTTGTTGTATGCCTATAGGTTACTAGAATTTTCTTCTCTTTTTCAAGTTAAAAATGATTAATTTTATCATCATAAAGGAGAAAGAGGCATCTGGGTAGAGTTAAGCCTATTATTATCAAATGTTCCTCCATAACCTTCAATGGGAATAATCTTTCAACACCTTACGATGCCCTTTTTGATTCTTAAGTAACTTATAAACCACTGTTTTGTTTAATGGTACAAAATTTGAGATTTTCTTTACATTTTTTATCCAATTTATCCAAAATTCAAATACATGAGGAACTTTCATGTTCATTTGCAGCTTTCCCAAGAAAATAATGGAATGGTTATTTATGTTATGAACTAGTTTTGTACCCCTTAAAGCTATGGCAATTTAATAAATCTGAAAATTTAACATTGAAGGTTTGCTTATATGGACTGAACACTTGTGTCCTTAGAAAATGTGTGTGGAAGCGTTATTTTATTATATGACTATATGTGTTGGAAGTGCCTGTGGGAGCAATTAGATCTAGACAAAGCATGATATGGTTAGTACTCTTATATAAAGAGGCAGAGAAACAGGTGACTTCTCTCTTCTGCTTAGAAATGCAGAGGCAGTTATCTGCAATAAAGGAGTGTTATTTTCCCCAGGATCTGAAGCAGCTGCAAGCGACTTTGGACTTCACAGCCTCTAGATTGTGAGCCTGACATGTCTGCAGTGTAAGTCCCTCATGGAATTGTAACACTGGTCTGAGTTAGGACATTTCCTTGTTGCTTACATTGCTGGTTGTATGATATGGTATTGCTCAGATTTTCATTTTAATTGTCTTTGCCTTTTGAACGTTTAAGTGCATGATTGTTTATTTGGAGTGGTTGATCACACTTGAATTCCCTTTCTGATTTACATTATAACAGAGTATAACTTAAATATATTGCATCAGTGATTCACAAAATCTTGATAGTTACTTGTCTAAGCAATGCTAAAAATATGTTTATATTCAAAAATCCTGTGTAGTCTGTATGAAATGCATGTATATGTAACACTAGAGATGAAAGAATTATACAGGTGAAGAAGTTGACACTTATAATTTGATTGATAATTATCTTTAAATTGAGAGCAAATGAAAGAAAAAAAAATCCAGGAAAGACAAAGTCCTATTTAGAGTTATTTCTTGAAAGTTAAAGAAGACATATGATCTACCTATCTCAAGAGTGTTTGGTAAATAGGGAGAATTCACTGACAACTGAAGATCTATTTCTCATTTTGTCAGAAGATTATGAGAAGGGGAAAATACTTTCTTCCTCCACTGATGATTATATAGAGATAGTGCTATATTATTAATTATAAAGATAGTAGTTTCAATAGATGATAATTATATTAATGATTGCATAGATCTATAGCTGATATCACAATTCCATGAATAATGACTTTAGGTTGACTGAATTTATATAGTCTGAATTGTTTATAATTAGGAATAAAGATGGAAATGTTAACTATTAGCTACGGACATTAAGATTTGCAACAAGCATATAAGAAATACGTATTTACAAAAGTTCACTTGAAATATAAGTTCATTAAGCATAATAGAATTGAGATCACTAGAAATTTTCACTCCACTTTCATTAAACTATATGTTTGATAACTGGAAACAAGATACTGTTTAACAATATACAAAATATTCACTTTCCTAAATGATTGGGTTAGTATTATTTGGTAGTAAATTATTATATTATCTGTAGCCATAAAAATAGTTCTCAAAATGCTGAGACAATCTTATTAATATCTTTATTGTTACATATTATAAATTATGTAGGTGAAAAGAGTCAAACTTAAGCCAAAACTACTACATCAGCCATACATTTTAACAGGAGACCAATGGTCACATAGAGGCTTCTGATTCTCCAGATATTAGCTATTTTATGTTGTGTTTAATGATAATGTGGAAAATTTCAAATAAATTGTTTATTATCGGTTAGAGGTTCACAAGAAGCAAAGCACTTCATAGTTAGAGAAATTATTCTAGTTACCAATTTGACTGTGGGTTTATTGAATTTAAAACCATGCATTAATTTTTACAATTCTCCAAGGAAAATAGACTGTAGCATTGCATGTTAATTTCTTGTGTAAAGCAGTTTCTATAAGTAATTAGGCCTAATGTTTCGGACTAGGGTAGGCCTAGGAAAACACATGAAATTTGTTGTTTTCTCAGTTTCAGAAAACATAAAGTGAACTTCAATTAAGTAAGCTTAGTAACACATTCTTTAAAACTTGATTGTGGATAAGAGTAATAAACTGTTATTCTTATTTGCTGTGATAAATGTCAAGAGGGCTAATTTTGATTTCTTGTATTTTTATAAGAAAATATTGATGCTATATACTTAGTTGAACAATGCAAGCATTCTCATCCAGCATAGTAGGTGGTTATACTACAAATAAATTAAACAGTACTTTTCTAGGTGAGTGCAGATGCATTGTTATGACCTGAATAGTGAGCTTTGCTTTCATGAACAGGATTTAAGATTACTGAATTCAATGCAAACAATTTTGTTCCAAAGGTTGATGCTTTAAATTATACAATCTGGCTACAAGAAGTTAATTTTTTTTGAAATAACAAACGTAACCTAAATACAATCTTAACAATTTGTGAGAGAGAAAAAAAATAATTATCATTCCCAGCACACTTTCCTCCATTGTGACAGAAATGAGATGATAAAAATAAAATCTAATTTTGCCCCAGATTGGAAATTTCTATGTTCCTCTTGTGACTTCCAAAGCCCTAATGAAGTTGTCTTTGCAGAGAACAAAGAGATGTGTCATGAGTTGTTTGGAATATTCACGATGTTCAACGTACCAAACTAACTTGTGCTTTTACAGGACTTTCCAATCTTGTGGTCCTATAAGGACTTCAGTTCTGAGATAATGGCATCAATAAAATATTTGCTATTTCTTAATCACACTTTCAAAATTATAAAACTGACAGAAATGAGGAGGCTCCCTTCACCTTGAGATTTCTATTTTCTTTAACTGTTACTTTACTTTTTTCTTTTATAAATTAACCTTAGATCAGAGTAATCATTAAAACATCCCTAGTATGATTTGAAGATGTCACATTCACAAGCACCATTTTCTATATTTTCTCAACAGCTCAATACCAGTCACGATATACAGCCCTTCCTATTCTCGACTCCACCTTTTTAAATTGCTTCTTCTTACAATGATTTTCTATCTGGCTCCTTCATATGCATTCAATTAGCAGAAAAATAAATCAGACTTGAAGAATTAATGCCACCTCTTTCTTCCTTAATGTCTCAAACACAATTAAACTCTACTAAATTGGTACAGCATTGATCACGCTGATTTTTGACTTTACCTCACAATACTCTTTGGTTGCAATTATCATGTTACATTAATTTTTAATGTACCTGGCTTCCATGGATAGTAAAATATTTGACTCTTGGAACTGTGCCTAGTTTGTTCTTGCTTTTCTGTTTCCTGATCATAATATATTCAATAGTCATATAATTATGATTTCACGCTTGAATTCTTGAATGAATGAATGAATGAATGAATGACTCATCATAGCTAGATCATCATCTCTAACTCCAACAAAATTATCCTGAATGTAGCTCATTTGTACAACGATGTGATTTAACTGTTTACATTATTGGTTCAGAGGTTTTCAGCTCCGTCTTTGCTGGTGTTTATAAAATTCATGTTCCGTCCTCAGCTTTAGTCTGATCTGTTCTTTTGGAGTGGTCTCTGGTAATTATTTATTTACTTTAACTCTTCTTTTATTACTCTTGTAATGACTGAGATCAATTTTCAAAGAGCAAACTGTTATAAAAAAGTTCACAGATAACTGGTGTAATATTAGGAACTCAGAAAATATAAATGAAGTTACAGATTCATTAATTAATTAATTACAGGTTAATTGTAGAATTTGACATTTATCTTGCTTTGTCTGAAACTTTATTACAATTTAATTCTATCTGAAAAAAAGCTTAATCACAGACAGTATTTAGGGTATTTGCCAAGACTGAGGACTTTATTAACTAACCATTCATATTGCTTTGAGAGTAATTTTATAGTCATTTAATTACATCTACAAAACCGTCCCTGAAAGTATTTAGGACATTTGCCAAGATTAAGGATATTATTAACTCCACTGTGACCTTGAAAACTATCCCTTAATGGACATGACTAGTACAGATGGCAGGATTGGATGCAGTCTACAATGACAAATAAATTCTTGCTTGATGTTTGTGTTGTAATATCTGTCTTGTGATTTAGTGAAGTTTTGATATCTTCAGCCCAACCATAGCTTCTCTTGAATAGGGAGTGTTGCTGCGATTTGATTAATCTAGTGACATTTTGTGGTTTCATTCTCCTAGAAGGACAGTAAAACAAGATTTAGTTGTAAAGATATGTATAGTCTAGAATTTCATAAAAACCTTATCTCATAAAATGCCTGAATAACTTTCCAAGTGGTGAGAAAGTAGGAAAAAAATAAGAATTTATGACAAAAATAATAAAGGAGATTCTGCTACTGAAGGCCTGCCCGGCTGTTGAGACTCGGGAACGGCACATGTTAAAGTAGAGACGATCTTGATGAAGCTGTCTATCAAAAATTATAGTTTTTTTCTTCCTACTTGATTTGTGGAACAGCGTCCTTACGGAGATGACTTTCTCAGCATCATTATCAGAGGGAGGATAGGCTTATGTGTCTCACTGGCAAACTATCACACATAGTTACTGGACTACAGCATATGATTTCCTATATAGATTTTTATAATTTTCCCTGTATTTTAGAAAGAAAGTAGAATGGTAAAATGTAAAAATAATATTTAAAGTAAAGCAAAATTTCAGTAATTTGCTTTATTACTGTTCTTAAGTTTCAGTGCTATGTTAAGTGACATTGATCAATGTTATACAAGAGTTTCCTGTGTGTTCCTGAGTTAGATGAAATGCTGTCATTAGTTTTGATTAATCACAATATTAAAAATAAAAGAGTTTTCATTCTGTGTACTTTTCTAGCACTCCTAGAAGTGTATATTTATGAAAGAGTCCAAGGTGCTCCTATTGTGTTGTTGCTGGGACAAAACACCTGAGCAGAAGCAGACTGCAGAAGGAAAGGGTTTATTTCCTGCATACAGTTTTGATGGGAAGTTTCACCAAGGTAGGGAATGGAGAAAGGAGAAGACAGCCACCCAAGCATCACATCTCTGCAGCAGCAGGAAGAAATTCTTAGTATTGGGCTTGGAGTTGGGCTATTTATCTCCAAAACCTGCCCCATGAGGCAAACTCTTCTGGTAAAGCTCCACTTCATAAAAGCCTCACAACTTCCCCAACTTTGCTACCAGCTAGGATAAAAGAACTTAAGACACATGAGCCTACAGGAGACTGATTCAAACCACCACAGCCCCATGATCAGATTCATTCACTCCATAAGCAAAGGGCAGCAGCACTGTGGTCACAAGAGTGGGCTCCTTCTCAGGTTTGAGGTTACATAGTAGAGGCTGGCTATACCTTGTAAAGGCTATTTATAGAGACATGAAGAGAGTGGGCCATGGCATTAGACCCTGCCTCCCAAATCATCCAGCATAACCCCTTTTACACAGCACGTGGCTGCTTGACTTAGGAATGTATGAGATAATATTCTCTACAGATGGAAAATAAAATCAGAAGCAACTTTTCAATTCGGAACAAAGCACTTTATAAACAAACCTGGCTTCCTCTTGAACTTTTTTGTGATTGACATAATCATTATACACCCTGAGACCTAGAGGTCTGAAGTTAATACTTTTGTCATCTTCTTATGTTATTCTTTGCATTTTTTCATTTTTCTCTCTTCTTGGCCTTTATAACCAAAATCATTGGAAACCTGACTATGAAGGTTTTCGAAGGAATGGTGTGACAGAAGGAGGAGGATTCTCAGGCAGGGAATGGTTGTGGAAGGGTTAAGGACAACCACAATGGTAGTACCCAGTCATGCCATGAGGGTAGTAGGAGAGTTCAGGGAAGTTAGTCCTGGCAAGGAGAGGCTCTCATCCACAGGCTTTCCAAAGAGGGTTCCTATTTTCTTTCTGATCATTATTGTCAAACGAAAAGTTCTGGAATGGCTCTAGCAAATAGTGGTGGAGTCCAAACCCAACACTGTCTTTCATTTCCCTCTGTTCTTTTGCCCATTTTTCTTCTTTTGGTGTCATGTCACAGGAGGGCCCAAAACAAGCAGAAACAGAGATGGAGGATGGTTTTAATGTTCCTCCTGTGTCCTGTAGGTACACTGTGTCTCTCCTCTCTTGGTACCATTCTCGGTGCCATGAAATTTCTACAAAATTCAAACAAGAGGCAAACAACATAATCACACAGATGTGTTCCTCACCTCGAAGACTGATGACAAAAGTTCCTGAGGCTGAAAATATTATGAATGATTCTACAAAAGGTTTCAATTTGATAATCAAATACATGATTAAAAATAGGGTACACACTGAATGAAGAGACCATAAATCTCTTACATGCAGAAATCTGGGAGCTGAGCAGGGAAATGACTCTAATAACTTCCCTTGAGCTGCAAAGTGAATGGGAGGGCCTTCAGAAAATGTATATATTTATTCATAATAAAGATATAAAAAATAAAAAAGCAAAAAACTATGCTATGTGAAAACAAATCAGCAAGTCTTCAGTCTTGAAGTCTTCAGCTCAGACGTGGAAAAATATCAATACTGTTTTGGCTAAACTATATAATTTATTTTGCATTTATAATATTTGTAGCATGCATCCTTAAGATAACAAATAAAGGGGAAAGGTTTCAAGAAATTATTTTGAAAGTAGGTTAATCCTTTTTAAAAAATATTCACTTATACTTTATACTTTATGTATGTGGCTTTACATGGTCTTTGCAAACAAGTACATTTAACAACTGAACCATCTCTCCAGACCATAAGGTAATCTTGCTGTTTTTCCCTATAAAAATTGTCAGATAATCTTACCTTTTAGTTATAAAAGTAACAAACATAGTTAGCCTGTAGCACCTTAAATTTTTACAGAGTCTCCGAAAACGCTTGTACATTTATTTGAATGGGGAGGAGGGGAAGAAAAAAAAAAAAAAAACAGAAAGGGAATTGGAGCTATGGCTCAGGACTCTGTTGAGGAATAACCAGGGTTAGAAGACAAACCTGATACCCTTCCAAACTCCTTCATCGTAGCATTTCTGTGTCTCAGTGAACGAGCTCAATGCTTAACAGAGCAGCTATGAGCTTATGACTCTGCAAATCAGAACTATGGCAAAATGAACCACAATCTTTGCTCAGCTTCTAACTGAAATCAAAGTGTTGTAAGACTGTGTTCTTCTGTAGGTTTCAAAGAAGAATCCTCTTGAACCAGGATCATTCAGATGTGAGCCTCTGAATGGGTTCTCTCTTTCTTTATTAGCTGGTGATCAGGGGTCACACAGCCCCTAGAAACCACTTGCCAGTGCACACATGTAGCTCTCCCAAAGGCACATAGAATCTCTCTCATGTTTTCATTCTTGAGATACTACTTATGATTCCATTTGGAATAAGCATTCTTTTTCTAATGTGATTGCCTAAATCCCCATCACCTCAATATTTTAAAATTCAAATACTTAAGCTCTTAATTCTGTCAGCAAAATTCTTCAAAACACATACTACTGCACACAGGTCCGTGTTCTCATGAGTTTATGTACTACTCCCTATCAGAGTTGTGGTCTCTGTAAAGCTGCAATACAATGAACTACATTAATATTGTGGTAATGCTGGTGCAAATCAGCCTACTGTGTCCCAATTATAAAAGCATGCATCACACTGGGCATAGTGCCAAGTGCCTAAAACTTGTGCATTTTCAGAGCTGAGGTAGGAGGATCATGACCAATGCCAACCTGATTTTAATAGCCAACCCCCCAAAAACAAAACAAGCATAAAAATGGGTATAGATTTCATTCAGTGAAAGAAATTTTGCCTAATGGATACAAGTGCTTATGCTCAATAAAGTATTAAATTTATAGGGCTGGAGAGATGGCTCAGCAGTTAAGGCACTTACCTTCAGTGCCTAAGGCCCCAGGTTCAATTCCCCAGGTCCCACATAAGCCAGACCCACAAGGTGATGGCCCTGGTGCTCGCTCTCTCTCTCTCTCTCAACCTCTCTATCTCTTTCTCTCTGTCTCTCTCTGCTTGAAAATGAATAAATAAAATATTCTAAAAGTATTAAATTTATAAATATATAAATGATTGAATAAATGAATGATACTGCTTTGCATGTGTAACTGAGCTTCTTGGCCTTCATGAGGCAATTTCATCATAAATAATAATTAATGTTGAATAAGTATTAATATCCAATATTGTTTTAAAATGAAAAGGATAAAATGCCTCAGTAATCTGACAGAAATATTTTAAATATGTATGCCTAATTTATTAAATTATTATAAATAATTATTTACTGCAAATAATATTTTGTTTCTGGATATAAGTAATGGAACTGATATATTTAGATATTAATTTAAAGTACTATGAAAATTAACAGCTTGCTAGTATTCAGGCTATTTGTCAATACTGCAAATAGAATAAATAAAAAAATCACAAATATACGATAGAATCCAGATAGTGATTTTTCTGCTTCTCTGTGGATTTGGGAGATGGGCATAGTTACAAACCATCTATAAGTAAATGAGCAATAACATTCATTTTTTTGGTAATTATTTTCCCATTGCAGTTTTCTATTAATTGAACTTACTAAACTTTCTCCAGATATCTGCACTCAACAGCAACATTTTTTTTAAAATTGTTATCCTATCTTTGCCTATATCTAACTTTTCTTACTGATGGAACAGTGGGTTCTGAAATATCCAATTTTCATATAAAATTGAAGTTCATTTTAATGTCTCCTGAGACATGTGGAAGCTTGGCAGCCTATCAATGCTCTACATATTGACAAATCGACAGAGGATTATTCTTCATGAAATTTAATTATTGGCTTCATCGTTAGATTAAGCCTATAAGCAGTGTCCAAAACAGTTATATTCATCCAACCTTGATTCTGTAATGCCAAACTAACAAAACATTTTAGAAAAGTAACTTGTATTATACTATATTTGAATACTTTTGTGACACATTTGCTGTTTTTTTCACTTCTATGTGAATTAAATAGTATTATGTAATTTTTTGTTTATATTTTTATTCAATGAAAATTGACCTGATATATATTTAGTAAAAATAATAAAGTCATAGGAAGGGTGAAAGTCATGCGAGTACCATTGTTTCCTGTTTATAGTTTCATTAATAAAAATCTGTTGTTTTTCTGAGAAACATTATCAAGGCCTGTGAATCATGTATATCAATGTCCTTGGGAAATATTCATGACTCATTACCAAAGTAGAGGAAGTCAGTTACAATTTTTTCCTGTACTCATAGAAAATGCTCAAATGAATCAAATATTTGATGAGTTTCAAAGCCAATAAATCTATAAAAGTTTCTTCCTTCTAATTACGTTAAAATAAAACTTTCTATACTATGTTGGAAAATGTGGAAAACAATGGCTGTTTTGTCAAGGGGTTTCAAATGGATCCTAGAACCATTGAATGCTGGGCAATATATTCCTAGGCTGTATTATAGTAACTAATGTGTAACATCTTAACAATACTCAAGTGAATGTTGCCTCAACACAGTTACAGGACTCCTAGGAGAAGTGCTGTAACTTCTTCGGAGAAGGAGGAAGAGAAGATTATTTTTATAAGCAGTCAGCCAGGGACAAAGCACTAAGGAGGGTATGAACATCATTTTACCTATCCAAGGAGGACATGGACACTTCACCTACCCAAGGACATGGATGCATTTTACCATCCCAAGGAGAATATTTACACTTTAACTATGCCAGGAGAACATGCAGGCTACTTTACCTACCTGGCAGGACTAGAAGCTGTGGCTGATCAAGTTCATCCAAGATGTCTGCAAGCAAATCTTCAACAGCAGTTTTCTCCTCTTTTCTTGGCTTAATACAGGAGGGCAGTTGGCCCTCAGAATCAGCCCCTTGAGTCCAAGCACCAATCAGTTCGCTCCCTGATATACCTGAGCCTGATAACAAGGCTCACCCTAATTACACGTTGGATTCTTATAAGAAACCTAACCACATATGTAATCTCTCTCTTCTTAGCCTGGCCTCCTTCATCCTTTGGTTCTATCTGGACACAAGTGTGTAAATATTTCTTTTCCATTTCCAGCACAGTGGGAATTTGGAAAGGGGGAGACTTTTCTTTTACTCTTATTTATTTATTTATTTATTTATTTATTTATTTATTTATTTATTTATTTATTTATTTAGGCAGGTCTCACTGTCTAGCCCAGTCTGACCCAAAACTCACTCTGTAGTCCCAGGCTGGTCTTGAACTCACAGAGATCCTCTTACCTCTGCCTCCCCAGTGCTGGGATTAAAGGGGTGTGCCACGAAATCTGGCTCCATTTTTCAATATTTTGATTGTTACTTTTTTATAAAACAGTTGTACTCTTTAGACCCCCTTTCTCCCTGTCCCAATTCTGACAAGGGTCTTCTATGTTGCGGTTATTGGTACACATTGTGGGGACCCAGAGGCCTCAGTCAACCTCTGTAGGAGTGGGGAGACACATGGTGTGTCAGGCTATTCTATCCACCTTGAGGATCTTACAGACTTTCTGATCCTTCCTTTTCTTTTCTTTTCTTTTTTTTTTTTTTTTTTTTTTTTTTTTTTTTTTTTTTTTTTTTTTTTTTTTTTTTTTTTTTTTTTTTTTTTTTTTTTTTTTTTTTTTTTTTTTTTTTTTTTTTTTTTTTTTTTTTTTTTTTTTTTTTTGGCCTGGCTGTTTTAGTACTTGTTTCCTACTTGCATTTTGTTCCTGAATGTTTTCCTCTTTTACTACATGTGTGGTCTTTCTTATAGCTCTCATCTCTTTCCTCTCTTATCTCTCAGCGTTCCCTGACCCCTAAGAGTGTGAAGGGGAAGAAAATCTCTTAGATTGGGCCTCTGGCTATGCTTTCCATGTATGTGTTGGGGTGTGGGGCTCCTTAGGACACTTTTCCCCAGAGATTTCACTATAAATGAGAGTCTCTACATTCTCTTCTCTTCAGCATTAAGGGAGGAAATTCCCTTCTTTTTTGAGTTTTTATACTAGCCTTTCCTTTGGATCCTAATTCTCCATAAAATAATGCTCATAATTGTCAATTTTTACTTTTTCCAGTCTTTTTTTTTTAATTCTTTGCTAATATGGATAAGAACCCAAAAGTTGGGGTCCTCAGATTTGGGATCTCTTGTATCTTTATTTAAATAAATCTCTTCCTGGGCCCCAAATCCTTCACCACTAGTGAAGTCTTCTTGCACTTAATTGAATAATATTCGGTTATGGGTTAACTGAGGCACAACACACCCAATGTATTCAAAAAGGAGAATACTTTAATAAAGTCTTTAATAAATGTCTTTAATAAAGAAGAACCAGTATCTGGGACTGTCCTATGCTGCCTGAGTAAGCTTTTAGCAAGGAGCAGTCCTGAGCACAATTTGCAGCATGTTATTTTAAAATATTTTATTATGAATAAGTATATACATTGTATGAGCAAATCTTGTGAAAGTGTCCCGTTTTCCTCCTCTCTGTCCCCTACCTACTGGGGTCCTTCCTCTGTGCACATACTGGATCTATCCATAGGTTAGGGGGTATGAACTGCACCCGAGGTTGCCAGTTTCTCTCTCTGTTTTTCTCTTTCCCCTTTGTGTACTGTTGCAGCATGTTTTAAAGGCAAAAAAAAAAATCATTCTTATGTTGTAACATATAATGTTTCCCAGAAAGGCAAGCAACATAACAGTGAGTACAAAGCCACAGGTCCAAAGCAAGCTTGACTCCACGGTGGTCATCATGGCGTTTCTAGCAGGATCTCTGCCTTCTGATTCCTTATTCTTTTTAATCATCAACCATATCTACATTTGTGTTAGCCTTGAACTTCTTAACTCCCAACCAGGACATAGCCTGCACTTTTTAATCAGAAAAAAGGGGTTCCTGTTTTGTTAAGATGAAGGGGAAACTGCAGGTTTTAAGACAAGTATTATTATACTGCATCTTGAGTTTAAGATAGTGGTTATTCAAGTCAATCTAGTTTATTATAGTCAGCCCATGTTAATCCTCAAAATAATAGTATTCTCAACAAGCTAGGAATTCATACCATTCCATTTTCAGACATATCATTTATTTTGAATAAACTCATTTAGAATTCTGTTTTTTTTAACACTGACTAGCTTATACTTTAACCAATTTATGTTCTCATTGCTCTGCTTAAAGAAGCAATTCCTATGCTTATCTTCACTGTACTTTCTGAGTGGTAACAATACCATAGCTTGAATCTACATTTCTCTCTGCAGTTGCAAAGTGCTTTCACCTCATTTCCTTACTTAAGCCTCATTGCAACCCCATGAGAGAGGAATTTTTAATCTTCATCTAATAGATACAAATGTATTCCTAAGTTTCAGTTGACAAGATCTTACTGATATTAAATTGTAGCAGCTGACTTGGAAACCAAATCCTACCCTTTAGTAAATCATTTTCCTATAAGCATAACAGTCAGCAAAAATACTTTGATAGAATAAAATTTACTTTTCAGTTTGTTTAAAAGTTATATCTTTGCCTACTTAAATGTTGAATTACAGCATCTGCTGCTATTCTCTGATGTGTACATTTCATAGTATCATTATCATCATACTATATATTTTGGATGAGTATTTTGGATGGTATCACTCCTCCCTGATAAAGGATTTGGACTTTCCCCAGAAAGTAGCAAAGAAAGGTGTCATGTAAACATATCCAGGCACTGACACTGTTCCGATTTTCTCGTGTATTTTAACAACCAGACAACACAAAGGAACAGAGAAATCCCGTGTGTATGCAGTACTTTCCACATCCATACAACCAACATTTAATCAACTTAAAAAGGGAGGAACAGTCTAGTAGGTACTGCATACTACTTGCATGGGAAGACAGGAGTGAGATATTATTCGTAAGGGAAGGATTTTTACCAGCTCCCAGGAAAGGATGCAAGGGTATCTCTTAATTATGTTGGATAGGCTCTAAGAACCTATACTATGCCCAGTTTAGAGTAACTAAGATGAAAAGAAAAAAACATACAAGTAATTCCTTAGACAAGCAGTTTAGAGGTACCATGTAAATGAATACAATCAATTTGTCTATGTTACAATCGCTCACATTAGTCTCATTCCTTCTTCTAATGCTGAAAAGTGAAAGGAACCCTCCATGGCTATTTCTGCATCTTCTTCCCCATAATACTTGCCGATATGTTTGTCTAATACAGTGAAAGGAACCCAGTGTTGTGTGTATCTGTCACTGCTATGATTAGTCCTCCTTCTACTAAAAGACTACCTGGTCCAGGCTGGTCCGGACTCACTCTGTAAGCCACACAGTCCTGAAATGGTCGTCCTCCTACCTCAGTCTCCCCAATAGCCTTTGTCACCGGGTCTTGCTCCTGCTCATTACCTGTATTTTCCATTAGGTACAGTATTTTTGTTTGTTTGGTTGCTTGGTTGTATCTGTGTGTTCTGTGCTTGTGTGTAGGCATGCTTGTATATGGATGTGCACATATGTGTGAGTGTATGTGTAAATGTGTGTGCTAGCTAGATGTCAATTACATGAATCTTTCTCAATCACTCTCCATTGGAGTTTTTAAGGTTTCACTAAACCTAGAGCTCACTGATCCAGCTAGAATACCTAGTCAGCAAGCCCTTGGGATCCTCTCCTCTTGTCTTCCTCCCCATAGCTGGGATCACAGGTATACACCACCACACCCAGGCTGTACATGGCTGCTGGGGTCCCACACTCAAGTCCTCTGCTTCTGTGGCAAGCACTTTACTCTCTGGAAGGCTGATTCTTGGCTGACTTTGAGATGCCCCTGAGAGAAGGCAGCTCCGCCTGCATTTCTTAGGATCTCTATAACCACAGAAAACTGATTTTCTTTTTGCTTGGTGGCTTCTTTTACTTGCTTTTTAGGACCTTGACACCAGAAAACTACCTTTAAAAGCTAATCTAAGCATTTGTTCTGGTAATCCAGGGTGCGTCACTAACACAGGGTGTCTACTGTCCCTCAGTCACAAGTCCCTGGTTCAGTGAAGTGTCTTCTATCTTCTACAAATTCCATGAGTATCTCTTGAAACCCCCACCTTTTCAAGAAACAAACACACATGCGATGATGGAGCACAATTTTATTTTATTCACTTTTTTCCCACTAATGTGCGCACCTAAATATGATATAGACTCAAAATTTGACTTCCTTTTTAGGAGTTTTTGTTGTTGTTGAAAGTTTAGTTTGGAATAAACAAATATACAATAAACAAATAAAACACTTTTTTTGAGAACAGTGCTTAAATGTTACCTTTGTTTGAGGTATATTGTGTATGAAGAGACCTGCGTATGCAAACAGCAAGGATGGCAGGGCACCAAATGAAATATGAGGGGATAAAAGCTTGTCCCAAGGAAAGGCAAAACATACAATTATAATTTTTTTCATGAAAACATGTACCAAAATGTATAGATTATGATATGCATAGAGTTTTGGTGAGTCTTCAAAGTCAGTAACTGTTGGGTAAAACATTTCCTGGGGAGCCACAAACAGCCGTTAATTCACCCCAGACAGTTCACCGATCAACAGACCAAAGGATTAATTATTTGAAATTTCAATTTGGTAAATTAGTGAATTTGTTGGAATTATTTACAGAGAAGGGAGAGAGGTTGCTTACAGACAGGGTAGAGGATGGACTCAGAGGTAGCCTCATCACCAAAATGCTCACTCTAACATAGGTGGTAACTCACGGGAGCTTCATAGCTGGAACCCAATCTGTAATATTTCAAGTCTTCATAGCCACAGGAAGTATCATTCATCTCTTTGCCCATCACAAGCTTTTGCATTCTACCCACTTGTCTATATGATTATAATAATCATGGTATTGCATATGGGATTGATTCAATGAATATATACTAACTGTGTAAATAGCAATTAAATTTCAATGTGAGTGCAAAGAAAACAGAAAAAGATGATTGAACCCAGGGCAATTAAGTTCATCGTCACTGCCATTTCAATACTCAATGGCTGACCAGTTAGGCTTGACACATGAAATTCTATATTGAGTAAAAATAATTTAGCAATTTAATTTAAATTTATTAATTTAATTTGGGACATTAAATTTCAAAAGCCCAAATTGCTTAAGTTGAATGATAATTATAATAGCTGAAAATACATCTTGCATGATAATTGAAAATACTTTCATAATGTGCAGAAACGTGAAGAACTTACTTAAGCAATCAAATACTAGGGCAAAAGTAATTAGAACAGTGTGTTAAACAGAATTTTCAGTTTCCACAAAAGATTTCCTACTCCCTCTCTGGTGCAGGTGCACATGGTCCAGATATACCTGGGATGATTTACCCCCAGGACTAGATTTTTGTTAAATGATATGGCCTACATCAGATAGCAAGGTTTTCTGAGTGGGTCTGACCTCAGCAGTCACAGAATATTTCTTTAAATAAGAGGAAATTTCAAAGTTGAGGGGATTCATTAAGCCCTTCACCTTGATTGAGAATATATGGTGCTATGTGGGAGAGATCTGAAAGCTGAGAACTATCTCCAGCCTACAGCCTCTTGGAGAATGAAAGAAGTTATGGACTCAGTCTAAGGTAAATATATATGATGAATGATGAATCAGAAGAATGAATAAAGAATATATGAGATACATACACACACACATATATATATGTGTGTGTGTGTATATATATATATATATATATATATATATATATATATATATATATATATATATATATATATATACATATATACACAATGGCATATTAGTTAACAATAAAAAAGAATGAGTAAATTAGATAAAATTGCAGATCAATATGTTGAGGAAATTAAGCCAGGTTCAGAAAAACAAATATCACACTTTCATATGTGAAATCTCAGTCACAGAGAGAGAGAGAGAGAGAGAGAGAGAGAGAGAGAGAGAGAGAGAGAGAATATGATGGAAGAGGCAAGTGAGAAGGATGAGAATAGGAAAGCAAAAGGGAGGTAGACATTGTCGCAGGATATTATATGAATGTCACAATGAAATTAATTCATATTAAATGTATGAAAAAGAAAGGAAACAAAGGCTAAATTTATAGGTCAGTGGTAGAGGTCTTGTCTATTATGGACAAAGCTATGGGTTTAATATTTAGTAGAGAGAAAAGAGAGGAGAGAAAGGAGAAAGAGAAATAGATGGAGAAAGATGTATGACCTACAGAAGTTCCAGGCAGTAAAACGTGTTACTTTAACTTGCTATATGGCAGAGTTAAAAATAGATGCAGAATAAGAGTACCAGGTCCTGTTCTGAAAGTGTTGATTTAGCTTCATTAGGTGAATATTTTAAGATTTAGGTGATAACCATCTATTTCCCACCCCATCCCATCTTTTCGGAAACACCTCGATTTTTCTTTGTGAAACAATCTTTCCATCCCATTTATAGATACGTAGATGCATATGTGATGGACCATACCTCAGCTGCAGAAGTGAGGGCATAATGGATCTCTGCAGTACTGATTTTCTCTGATGTTATAATTTTAGTCTGTGCTCATGTCCTAGGTGGGTTTCTTCAGAGCAATTGCCAGAGATTTTCCTGAATGCCCTTGGAAATAGATGCTCAATTTTCAGCTGGACCATAAGCAAGGAATGAAACCTATTGCCTTAAGGTGCACTGTAAAGGTTTTGTTTGTTTGTTTGTTTGTTTGTTTTGATTAAATATATTACCTAAAGGCAACATCCCCTGGAAATCAAGTCGTAAAATGTAGGCAATAAAGCGACTGAAGTTTAAATGTCTTTATTTGAAACACAGATTGAGGTCACATACTGATACGGGTTGCTGCTAATTAATAGTAAGCAATGCGGGGGG
>PVHP010005689.1:35944-64086 GCA_004024765.1 Zapus hudsonius
CCAAAGAATTGTACACAGGGACAGAATTAAATTTTAATTACACATTTATTCTAATTTAGTAGATCAGGAAAAGGGGAGTTGGATGGGGAAATTGGATGTGGGAAGTCATAAAGTTTTCTCGCCACCAGTGTGGGGAAAACACGTTGTCAGAGAGTTCACAGAGCTTTTACTATTTAGTTAGATAAGCAGTCCAAGAAAACATAACAGAAAAGCTCCCTTTATGAGAAAGAGAGGTTCATGAGAGAAATATCTGGAACCTGCCCCCCTACCCCAGCGGGGTAGGGGTACAGGCCTTACCTCACTGAGGCCTGGGTCAGTAGTCCTTCTACTCCATTGCCATGTGGGAAAAGAGGGGGAGTCCTCTAGGGAAGCTAGTTTTAAGTCCTCCCCACGTGAGTCAGAGGGACAGCTGATTGGTTCATATCTGACCAATCAGTTTTAGCACCTAGGTTGTAGCTCTAACTAGACACCTCCCATTCAAAGGGAGGGGCTGGAAGGGGAGAAGAGGGTCTCTATACACACCTGACTGTCACAATACCAAGTTCAACACTAGGTATATTTGTGTGCCAAGGATTTCTCTTATCATTCACATCCTTTGGCTTGCCTTTCTGATATTTATGAGCAATGGTCTCCTAGATCAGTTAATGTTCTTCCCTGTAATTCTTTCTATCTAAATTACAAGAAGAATAATTGTGAACTTGAACACATACTTCCATAAATTTTCCCAAAAATGACATTGATGGGAATTTCAGCCTTCAATTCCTCTGCATTGGGTTCAGCCCCCAAATGATTCTGTCATTCCACATTATCTTACATGAAAACTGACTATATCTGCTCATTTTTAAATGAGAGCATTTCAGATTCTTGATGAACCAAGGACACATTTCATCATCAATATATTAAAATTATTTCTTAGAATGTCCAATAGAAAGATACATAAAAATGACCAATCTCATTTGTTTTTACCATTAGGAACCCACACAGAATATATTTTCTTGCCTTGTAAATTATGTACAGAATTTTGTTTGAAGAGCATTGTGCCATGGGCAGTTTTGAGAATAGGGTTATTTTGTAAAGTGCAGGACACAGTTGCTTGAAGTTGTAATATTATCCCTTCACTACTAATCAAGACAAGGGAGTCTCCAAGTTAACATTACATGTTCTCGTATTCTGTTTTATTACTTTTTATGTACTAGTGTTCTTTTCTACAAATCTTGGCTTCCCATTCCATTTTCATCTGGTATTTAGATCTTACAAGAGGGAATCAAGGAATTTGGATGCCTAGCTTCCGCCTACCAATCTCAAGACACATAAAGCAATTAGCTTTGTGGAGAGGCACGCAAGAGAATCCTGGGACATCTGAGTGAATGCTTTCACATCTGTGGATATACAAGAGGCTGGAATAAGCAGGCTATGGATTGGTTCTTACCTATTAGTTTCATTCCCTTATTAAAAAAGGGGAGATTCTCCAGTTAATCATGTATAACTAAACTGTAAACTCCACCCAGATGAAAACCTGTCTCTGTTTCTGAATTAAAGTGATAAAAATGCTATAGAATATCTTTGATACTATGGTGTTTATTAAAAATGAAATACATAAAATAAAATAAAGTCAGAAAAGTATTCTATTGTTCTCTTTGCCTCTACCCAAAATTTATTCTAATATCCCATTATATTATGAATTTGGGGATTTATGGAGTCAACACGAAACTAAAATGCCCCTAAAACTCAGTTCACCAATTCCTATGAGCCTTATTTGTCTGACAAACTATCTTCATATTATATTGCAGAGTGAAACTCATTCACCAGGTATAGGAGTATTAGAGACACACTTTGAAAATTTAAATGACACCTATAGATATATTCTCTCTCAGCAATCAACTACCACAAAAATGGGGTTTGCTTTACTCCCTCCATTTTGCATGTTTGCCACCAAGATAACTGACACACATTGACTGAAAAAAAAATTTAAATGATTTTTTAAAAGGATTATTTTAGTTTCTCCACATACCTAAAATTCTCCAACCTTAAAATTATAAGGCTTAGCGTTTATTATTCTATGATTCACTGATTAATAAAATTAGTAGTAAAGTATTAACACAAGTGCATATTGCTTCTCATAGTTAGTTTCCATACAAAACATCGGGATAAATTCTGTTCTCTGCTCACTGGTGAACACTGTTTAGCACAAATCAAGGGAAAAAAATATTGCCAAAGGCCGGAAATCAAATTATCTTAATTATTTGTATATTCTATTGGTAAATCCAAAGTCATGTAATATGGTTATCTTTCCCTGGATTTGTTATGTTAATCCCTTTAATTAAACCTTAAAGCTACAATATGCTGGCATTTAAAAAGCTGTTGACTGAATTAAAGCCAAAGGACTTAGCAAGAACTGATGATCCCTTGCCTGCAGCTCCATCACAGTGCTCTAAGCCTAGAAGATGAGCAGGACCTTCTCCCTAAGAATATAATGCTGCTGAGGAAGAGGCCATGCACGGCTTCCTGGGCCCATGAAGCAAGACCTTCTATCGGGAAGAAACTCAGCAGCATTGGTCTACCTCCCTCCAAGACACACTTGAATATTTGAGCAAGGACAAAATCTTGCTGTTAGGTGACATGCTTTGATTCTTCTATATTTGTTTACTCAAATAGAAAACAAAGAAAGTATTTTCTACATGAAGAAGCACATACACAAGGAGAGAGAGAGAGAGAGAGAGAGAGAGAGAGAGAGAGAGAGACTAGTTTATGCCCTTCCTGAATGTTCATAATTGTGCCCTTCCTGAATGTTCATAATTGTTTAAAAGATGTTAGATATTGGATTCAATGTTGGCTTTCTCAAGGAACGGAAACAGAAAAATCAGAAGAATTAGTCACGTTAATTAAAGTGGAAGCATCTCCCAAAGCAACCTCCTAACACCACCTAATCATAGTGTTTTCTACTGGTTTCTATCACTCATGCTTACCCCAGCAACAATACAGCCTCTCATAGTGCAAAACATGCAATAGGTAGGATGAAAATATTTATTAACCACTGTAGAACTAAGAAATAAGATGCTTTCATTTCCTTCTGTAAATTCAGTGTTTTCTTATTTCTGATATTAGAAATATTTAGATTGAGTTTCATCTTGATCTAATTACTAATGAAAACAGGCCTGTTGATTCCTGAAAAGTAAAATGTACTGAACCTAATTTCATTTTTAAAGATCTTTATTCATGCCAATATATACCAACCAATTCTTTTTATTATGCCTCAGTAATTTTTTGCAACTAGAACTGGAAGTGAATAGTTTGGTAGCTTGTATTAATAGCTTGTATTAATATTTATTTGCACATCACCCTTTGCAGAGCAAGAAATACAGCCATCTACTATTTCACACAATACTTGTTAATCTAAAGGTAGCTTATGACATTGACTCATTATTAGGTATTTTTGTATTGTGGTAAAAAACTTTGAGTCAATTAGCTCTTAGAAGACTAAGATATGAAGACTGTTTCCTAATTGAATGAACATTCAAAACAAGAAAATTTCCTAGAATATTATTTAATTATAGTCACCTGAATTAGAGTATATTCATGATAGAATTGAATGTAGTAGATTTGACCAGGGGACAGGGAGGAGGGAAATGGGGGTACCATCATAATATTCACTCATAAAATGTATCTAATTAAGGATTATAAAAATGTCAAACAAATTTATTACACAAAAGAATATTCAGGTGGCAAGTCATAGTAGAGCCTTAAAGACAGAAAAAAATCATAAAACAGATTTAAAATTCTTCCTTAAAGCAGTCATTTCACAAAGTAAGTAGAGTACAATTACAAAAACACCTACTTTAATCTAATTTCACCAGCTGTCAGCAATGGCATGAATCTTTCAATATCATTAAAAATATTTCCGTTTCTGGAAGACAACACGATAGAAATTTGGGACACAGAGACTGAGTGTTACACTGTAAAGACAGACTGTCAGACTTTAGTGGGACAGTGAGACGGGTTGGATGCAACCGAGACAGACACAATGGGAACAGAAACATGATCATCTGTGGAATAATGAAAGAAGGGAGTGTTTAGAGGAATTTCAAAAGGGAATTAAGGAAAATAAAGTTAGAAATTTAGAAAACAAAGATTGTAGCAGGTATTAAAATGGGAAACGTGCAGATAAACATAAGTGATGTGTCAAAATTTATTTTTCAGAGAAATAACAGAACTTGATATAGATACATTTTGAACATTACTGCCAAAAATAGTATGAGTACTTAGAAATCACATGAATAATAGTCTACATTAGAGGAATTTATGATTCATTTAATTAGGAGAAATATCTTTTTAAAAAGATTCTTACCTCAGGAAGTGTACCAGACTACTATTGTCATTCATATATATATATATATAATATTTTTTCAAGAAATAAAGTGTATCAATTGAAGGTTACTTACCTAGTTTACTCATGGAGTATTTGCTATTGGAAATCTTCCCTTTGATACTTTTCTTAGATGATAAATCAAGTACATTTGGAGAAAATAATGTAAATTTTATTGGTGAAAAAACATATATAAGGATACAAAATTACATAATTTTTGATTATAGCAAAATATTATAAAAATATGTGTTTGACCTCTCATTATACATATATATCATTATATAATATATATTAGATAATGTAAAATATATAATATATAATAAATATATAATATAATTCAGAGTTGAGATCCTAGTTGAGATCCAAGATAGATCTTTCAGGATGGAAAATAGTATTTAGGTTCATTATAATTCAAAACAGAGTTAATTGTGATCTAGTAGTCAAACCTCTAGTTACATATACAAAGGGAATAATTACTACCAAAGATATAGCTTCACTCTCTATGTTCATGGTGATATTATTGAGAGTAGAAAAATATGGAAAACTACTAAAATATTTATTGATTAATTGTTAAAATGCATGTTAAATATAGATAACAAAATATTATTAATATTTTAAAGATTTTTTATGATTTGTATAATTTTATAGGACACCATATTAAATAAAATAAACTAACAGAACCAGAACAACCATGGTATATCATGCATATGAGGAATTTAATAATTCAAGTTATAGAAGAAAGAGAGCAAGTGAGTGTTTATCTAGGACTGAGAGAAAGGAGAAGTGAAGACATTGCCTGGGGCCCCTTTCACTAAGCAATTAATAGAGTTCAATAGGATTCTACTATCATGAACTAATTTCCTCAAAAATACCCACAACTTAACTATCAATTTGGAATGGATTAAAACATTTAAATACTTCTTTCAAAGATTAACCTTTGAAAACAAGAATCATTATATAAAAGAAAATGTGAAATAATAAGGTAAGATAGATTACAATTTTAATTTATTCTTGATCTCTTCCTCACAGACAAATGGCAAAAGTGATTTGTGTTTGGGTAGCATACTTCTTTGGATAGCACAATGTAATCGATTTTAGTTTTTTATTTGCTTATACATTTACTCATTCTGGGATGCTGAAGATGAGCCAAGGGTCTTATACATACTAGATACACCTGATCCACTGAACTACACTCCCAGTACTCAACAGGTTTTGAAACAATTGAAAATATTTGAAGTGGAATGATTTCAAAGAAAGTCCAGAAATAGAAAAAAAATTCAAGCAGAAGCTCAGAACATATGTGAAAGTGACTGCATTTGAACCTGAGAAAGAGCAGTAGAAGTTAATAGTATCCACTGGGTTTATTAAATGACATATACAACTTAGTACCTCTTCTAGTGATTAATGTCTTACAGCAACAAGCACGGGTTTATACAGTGCCACAGCTTGGCACTCTAGGCATTTAAAGCCAAGCAGAAGGGGTTAATTTCAATTAATTCATCGTAATTATTATGATCGTTGTTTTGGCCTAGTAAACGAAGCTATTCAAAGAGATTTCATATAAATTTACATTATCTAAGTTACAAGTTAGAACCAAATATTTGATAGAATTGAATTGTTTACAAAATAATTTATAATTTGTGATTTCCCTTTATCATAGTTAAAATTACAAACAAAATATTTGATAGAAATAAATTACATACAAAATCATTTATAATGCTGCCACTCAGAAATCTGCATCCAAGATAATTCTGGATTTAACAATTCCTTGTTTTGTTGCCTCAGGTAATTTATTTTCCTGATTATGAAGAATAAATGTACAAAATTGACACCTTTAATAAATGATATTTTTAAGTGAGAGTAGAAAATCTTAAAGCTTGGAAAACATTAATTATTTGAATTAATGTTCTACTAAGTAATTCTTTTGTAGGATTTTTCTATCCGTGTGTACATCATGCTTATGAGATGCTCAGGAATGAATTGAAAACATCTAGGGTATCAATGGTATCTTCCTCGGGATATTTTTTTCTATCATCTGAGGAAACAAAGCATATGTCCCTCCACATAGTTATCTGACACCTCACACAGTTCAATCAATGGAGACTGAAGGATCCACCAATAAGCAGATGTTTTACTCCATCAGGGGAACTAAGCAGGTCATTCTCTTTGCTTTCTAAGTAAGTGCTTTCTACAGTCTTCAAAGTGTTTTTCAGGATGACTAAGCAGATTTTTAATAGATGAAATATGTAAATCTCTCACCTTATTAAAACAATATCTATGATCCTCATATGGACATGACAGTTGAATTCTGAGAAGTGTTAAGAGAAGGGGCAGATCATATGTAAGCTTTGTACACTATAATTAAAAATATTCATTGCTGGTTGATAAGACTAGATTTTTTTTTCTTGGATTTGGTATGCAAATCTTGGAAATACCTTTTTTGAGTTAAGATTTTTGACAATTCTGTTATGTGTAAACACTAGGGTAATCTAAATGCTGGAGGACATGACAGGAAGACCCAGCTCATGCAGGGTCATGTGTGTGCATACACACACCACAGCCATTTAAAAAAATGTTTTAGATAAACAGGACATACTTAAACGGAAATAAAGTAAGGACTTGATTTAATTGCTATGCATTGATTGTTCAGTTGATTATATTTGCAGTTATATAGCAAGGACAGGGCATTAGAACATGCTCACTTTTCTACCTTGTCCCTGGTGTATTATATCTTCAACTTTCAGAGTCTCAGTTTCTGCCTGCAGAGGGTCTGGTCTCTTAGTTCTTCTCAGGACTTTGTGCAAACAGACTCAATCATACTTTTCTGGGAATTTGCTTCATCAGAGGAAGCTATTTCTGATCTTGTAGTCTGTCTGGCAGCCTCCAGCAGAGTAAACTCATCCTTTGGACTGCTTAGTCCCAATTGGCTCATAAATTAATCATTGGCAAAGCATTGTATTGTATTGTTAAGGGACCTGCTTTTGAATAAGTGTGTGTGTGTGTGTGTGTGTGTGTGTGTGTGTGTGTGTGTGTGTGTATCATACAAATCTATAGGATCAAAAGCACAGCAGCCTTCAATGTAAGATGTAATAATGCCTAGGACATCAAACATGATAGCAAATAAGGAATTCTCCAGAGATTGTTTCTGTAAATCTATGGATTTAAGTCTAAGACTTTATTATCACAGTTATTATCAGTTATTATTCAAATTAGGGTTCTTTCAAATGCATTTACGCTTCTCTCCTGATGATTGTGACATAATTAAGTGTATTCTTTCTTTTCCATGTAAATTCATAGAGCCAGAACTTGTTGATTGAGGGAAAGGTTGAATATCCTTAAAATTCTGTAAGGTTTTTCCTTCAACTTATTTTCTTATCTACAGTTGGTATAATTAAATGACAAATTTAACTGTTAGTATGTCTGCCCTGTTGTAAAAAGTGGATACTTCAGGAGACTCCAGAATAGACTTCTGTAAGCAAATGGATATAATTTAAGAATGCTGTTTACTCAGTGACACGGACAGATGTAGCTATACTGTGCCATGAATTCTATTCTCATCCTTAGCGTCATTGTGACTATGTTATGGGTTTTTGAGTCCTTTTCTCTCTGGCACTGAAATCACTACTGTATCTTAGCTTAAATGCAAGTATAATCCGACACAATAATCCCTTTGCAAAGGTTTTTTCATTGAACTATTTCTGACAGTAATCATAGTAGATTCCTGTCAAGAAAATAAAGAACATGTATTACTAATTCAATAGAGGTATGGTGACCTTTGCAACTCATCTTAGAAGTTCTGACAAACTGGAAATGGCCATAGTTGGGGCAACAAGAAGCCAACGACAGACAGTCCCTTAGAGCAGCTGGGACAGAAGAAATGGTGTCATGGAAGTCCTGTACACAAAGCAGGAGCTGGAACCCTGTAGCCAGACACTCTAGGGCCTAGATGTGGGGAGCTGAGACTTCAGGGAATTTCAACTATAGGGAAAAAGTCAAGGGTGTCAGTTTCTTTGGTACATGACTTCAGATATCCTGAGTGACATAAATCCTTCTTGTATTCATGTATCTTCTGCTCAAGTCAGAGAATAAACTCTGTTTCTAGGGGCTTATATAATAGTTAAGGCACACCTGGATAAAGTCTTTTTTCAGTTCCAACTCTCTATTTAAAGGAGTGATATCTCACGTCACCAGTGCCAGAGATAAGAGTGCATTATCACCAAGGGGCCATTGTAGACAATGTGACTGTCACAAAGGCACAATCATAGTAGAGGCAATGACTAAGAATACCATTCCTCATGAAGATTTCTACTTTGTGTTTCCTGAGTAGTGTCATTGACTACATTGATGTTTGATAATAAATAAGCATTTTAAAATGTCATCCAAACTGTACTGGAAGACATCATTTTAAATTAGTTGTTAAATAGAAAAGAAAAACAGTCAAGTCTGAAGATATGAGAAAATGTCTATCAAGTTGATATGCAAAATATTTTCTCTTCTTGCATACAGGTATTTCTTAAAGCAATTCCTAACATAACAAAGGGGTTGTAACAAACATGTAAGTCATGAGGTTTGAAGACTTTCTGTAGGGTGTGAATTTCTGAAGGGTTGGGGTTATTTGAGTTTATGAAAAAATTTATCTCAGAACCTGGGGCTGTGGATGAATGTGCAGACCTAGCTCATTCACAGTGAGCTGAAGATTTACCTGTGAGTTCAGAGCATTATGTAAACAAAAACATCACAAGTTGATAAAAACAAAATAAAACAAACAAAACATCTACTAGACTTATAAGGAGTTTCCTGATATTTTCTCTATTACTTACAAATTATCATTTAATACTGATTTTTCTTTTAATAATGATTTCATATTTTGAGTTATAGACTCTTGATTTCCCAGGAAAGTATGAATTGTTAGGAATAATAATTCAAGTATTAGCTTTGTATGATTTCAAACAAATGGTAGCATTCTTAAGTAATAAAATAGTGGACATTTAGGTGAAACATGTCCATAAATGCAGGTGATTGCTATTAGCCATAAAAGTGTCACTGGAGATCACAAAATTACTATTACATTTAATTAGCATTCCTACAAGTTGAGGTATTCTCTATCTGCATTCAAATTACATATAGAAAATTATTTGAAAGAATTTGATGCCTAGAAAACCTCAAAGCAGATCAGAGAAATCTGCTCCAATTTTATCCTTATGATCAAATACTTGGAGATCCTTAAATCAAATGATGGAGGAAAATGTCATTTATAAATGCTGTTTTAAGGTGACATTTGATTTTTCCATAAAATTACAAGGTTTGGGCAGAATTACATAATTCAATAATATTAGTTTGTTGAGATATAAGGTTAATGATACCTTTGATCAACTTTTTTATATTTTATTTATTCATTTTAAAGCAGAGAGAATTTTGTAAGTAAAAAGATATTGTTTTCTTTGAATACAGAAAAAATTTAAATAGGAACCTTTCCTCAATAGCACTCCAAAATGATGTTTAAATATTATTAAGTGTCATATAGTTATATTGTTATTTTGTCTTAGTCATTCTATAGCAATAGCTTTAGAGGTGATATGTAGCCTTGTATAGATAGACCTTGGGATTATGTTCTTATTGAGGAGGCAGGAGATAGATGCTAATCAGAGGACTAACATAATTCAAATGTGTTCACTGACTGCTTCTTAAAAAATAGCCAAAGTAGGGCAAGATTATGGCCAAAAATATCATCTCCAAGCCTTGAATCCCTGGGAATATTTTTACTTTTCGTAGCAAGATGATCCAATTGGTATAGTGCTTCTTTTGTAAGCATGATAATATGAGATTAATTCAGAGAGTGAGAGAGAGAGATCACATATCCCCATAGATTACAGACTTTACTTAGTAAGAAAAAGTATGCATCAGGGTTCCTTCTGAGCCTTATCAATAAATAATATTTATGTCAAAGAGCATACTTTGAGTGATATGTCTGTGAGTCTTTGATGGTATATCCTTTATAGTAAGCTTATTTTTAGGTACTTAATAGAACATCAATGTATAAACATGGTTATATATAATGAATGTGTTCTTAATTATTATTTAGTAGATAAATGTTAAATCAAAGTGTGATAGACTTCTAAAGTAAATTCTACATCCTTTGATGAGGTGGGAATATCTAGTTTTCAACATGTATAAGAATTACTCAAAAGGGTAAAAGTCCAACACAATCACAACAACGTAAGCAGGGTGTGATGATCTCTTCAGCTAAGAAATGTCTTTCAACCCAGAAGACTGCTGAAAGTCAAGAAAGCCCACATGCTCTATCCCATGGGGATAATATGTACAAAAAAACCTATTACAGCAGATATTTTTCCAGAAAAAATATATTTTCTAAAATATCATGGATCATTAGAGAAGTACCTTGAAGCTGAAATTCATAAAGCTCTAGACATGCGTACTTAAAGAATAAAATCCGTAGAGTGTCAGGTGGAGGACATGAGGATTCAATGCCAAAGTCATTTACTTGTATGAGATGCTGCAAGTGTAAAATTTCCAATTTAGATCAGTTGAAGAAAGAGGTTAATTCATACAGAGGATTCATAAGAGATTCATGAAGCCTAAAGCCAGAAAGGATTTCCTCTCAAGAAGGAATAGAGTGTCAGTCAGTGTGTCTACTTTGCTTTGTCCCCACAGACAACTTTTTCTTTCTTTCTTCTTCAGTAAAGGACTAACACTTGTCTGTAATTGCAGAGTTTCTTCACTCACCAAATCTTTACTCTCACTGTTCTAAATGCAAATTATTACACAAGAGGCTAGGATCAGCCTTACTTTACTCAAGAACCCACTCAATTAAGTTAGCAAGAGTCCCCTCAAACAACCGACACAGATGCTTAGCTGTGCTTTGTTTCTGGGATGTTCACATAGAAAACTGTCCCAAAAAATACTCAGATGTAAAGAGAATATGCATATCAATCTATCTATCTATCTATCTATCTATCTATCTATCTATCTATCTATCATCTATCTATCTATCTATCTATCTATCTATCTATCTATCTATCTATCTATCTATCTTTCTCTCTGTGTGTGTAAAATTAAGGTAGGTATAAAGCATAAAACTAAAAAGAAAATATGAGTTTAGCTAATCTCTGTTAAGAGATTCATTATTGTTAAAATGGAAAGCATTTGGCACTAAAACATAATGATTACAGTGAAATTTCTTCTTATATTATCTTCTGATTAAAATATATAATGATATACTGTATACATATTTATATATGTTTATTTTCATATCTATCTTTCTAAAAGTCATATGGAACTATGGACATTTAAATTCCATTATCCCTTCAGAGGCTAATGTTGTCTAATGTAGAAATAGGTATTAGGTATAATTGTTTGAATTCATATCTAAACCAAATAGCAATAACTGATTATGGAATGAATGCTATTGTATTCAGGGTGTGTGTGTGATGTGGGTATGCATGTGTATGTATGTTCAACGGTGAACTGAAGGTGAGTATGTGTCATGTCATGGTGGTGGATATCAGAAGAGAACTTTTTGGGTCTGGCTCCCTCCCATTCACCTTGTCTGAGGCAGGGTCTCTCATTGCTCATCTCTTAATTCGCGATGCTATTTGGTCCATGAACTTGGAAGAAATTTTCCCAATAGTGCCTACCATCTGTTGATGGGTGTTCTAAGATTACAGTTGCCCAAGACCATTTCCCGCTTTTACATGGAGTCTGGACATCTGAAATCAGATACTCACATATGACAAGTGCTTTATCTTCTGAGTAATCACCTCATCCGGAAATCATAATCTTGAATCCCACAGACTCTAGACAGACAAGGTAAGCAACATTATTTGCATAATAAATCCTACCAGGTTATATTGGATTTGAGAATAATTAACCATGTGATTTGGTTTCCTTTGTAAAACAACTTTATTTTCTTAAAGTCAGTGTTTCTATAAGTATAAATAGTTGGGATGGAATGAATATTTTCTGAATTCTTATTTCTTAAGACCCAAGATATTTGAGCCAGTCCTGGGGGCACAAACCTGTAATCTAAGCTACTTTAGAAATATGTGAATCCCCAAAAAAGGCATCCTGGGACTTCAAGAAAGTTCAAAGCCAAATGAGACAACTTAATGAGACTTAACATAAAAATAAATAACTAAAAAAGCTGAGGACAGTGCAATATGGTAGAACTTGCTTAGCATGCACTGGGCCCCTAGGTTCAGTCTCAAATCTCACATAGAGTAAGGGAGGAATGAGAAAGGGAAGGAGGGAGAAAGTAAAAAGACAAAGAGAGAGACATTATACCCAATTCCTACTCATTTACAATGTCACATAATATTTTCCAATAGTTTTCTCTGTTTTTATAAGAAGCCTATTAGCTATCTTCAGTGTACAGAGTGGAAATATTTAATAACATTTTTCTTACCAACTAAAATAAACAAAGTTCTTGTGAAGTTATTCATGAATAATAACCTGAAATTCAAGATTTATGATAAGAAAATTTACTCAGAATATATTAGGATAAGTGATTCGGGATATGCTGTTAAATGTACTGTTAAACTATTAAAATATCAGTATTTTGGTGAATTTGTTTTAAAATGAGCCATAGGAATAGACATGTATCAATTTTAATCAATATAGGCAATATCAATGTGAACCTTGCTTTTTCATGGAAAAGTTCATTTGATAAGTAAGTCTTGGTATCCTCAAGTTTTCTCTATGAATACAGTACTTTTTCCTAGAGTATCAAAATAAGAGCAATTAATTTCATGAAAAGCAAAAAGACTCACATTTTGTCATTCTGAATAAAATCTGCATATTAACAGCATTTATTCATTTTTTCCATTATTCAGAACTTATATTCATTTCTAACTGCCTCCAGCTTTGTGAGGATCTAACAAATGCAAGACTACTTTTGAGAATCTGTACGTATCCGATTGCCTTGAAAATGGTGAATGTTTCTGCAGAATGTAAGTCATGAATCATTAAAGGATTTATTTTGTATCTTTAGAATTGAAAAGGTTTGGAACTCAGTTTCAAATGTTGTTAAGCATGTTAATACCTCATGGGTTTTTTGCTTCCAGAAATCACATTTTCAATGAGTTTTCACTTCCAACACTGTACCTGAGTATAAAGTACAACAACATAGGAAGTGAGACAAATTCCTCATGAGTATAACTTTAAGTTCCATTAGGGAAGAAAGCAGTATGTTTGTTTCAAAACTATATCAAAAGCATGTATATTCACTTTAATAGAGAGCATGCTAAGTTCACTCTTGTTCTGATATCTAGTTTTGCCTTCATTTTCCCCAATCATGTGGTCTTGAAAAACTATTTGCAGATTTGAAAAATGAAATCTAAAATTAGTTATGTATTTGATTATAACTTCTAGAAATCAAGATAATTTGTTATAATTTGTAAATATTAAATTGGAGATCCGGCCACTGGTTCCTTCCCTCACTGAGCTGTTGACCAAAGTGACCCATGAGGTTACAAAAACAAGACAGAATTCTGTCAAGGCTCTTGAATGCCCTCCCCAGGCCTGAGGCAAAACTCTGTTGCTGAAGAAACCACAGAATACCATCGTTCAGCATTGAGAGACTCTTCGAGGTCTGGAATGGTAACAAGCCCCCAGATGGCAGTTAGTGCAGTGCTGGAAGACACTACACAAGCTGCCAGAGGAAGCTGAACAATGACAGATGGAGTAAACATAGCACTGGCATGAAACAGTCTGCGGCCATGAGTAGGCTGACCACACCTCCTACTGGGAGAGAAAAGCAAATCAAGAAAGGAGCACTTGTACAATGGAGGAGCCGGGGCCTGGGGGAGATAATCAACAGGTATTAAATATGGTCAAATATTCCACTCAGTGAGGGGGAACCCTTGATTGGAACTGGGGATTCAGGGTGATAAGCACCCGATCCGATACTCGTGGGCTCCCAAGAAAAGATGCACTATGCGAGTGACTGCTGGGGAGGCTTTTGAAAATAGAAGCTAGGTAATCCAGATTGTTGTATATTTGTTAACCGATACTGACCTCATTCTCCGATGAAGATTATGTTTGTATTTTTCAGGATGCAGCGAGGGAGCTGTGGCCCATATAACCCTACCAACTGACAGCAGGCAAAAAGCTGAGATCCTGGCATGAAATGAGCCACCACAGTCATACGGGGGAGGATCCATATGGAACCCCACAGAGAATGATTGGATAAACAAGGGTCCCACAGCCAAAGCCATTCAATCAACAAAAGATAAGCCAGTGTGACAGAAACCAACGAATCTCGACACAAAAACCCCTAAGCTCACAACACCATAGCAGCCTCAATACTCACCCACCATGACTCAGGGAACTGAGCGGAAGAGGGGGCGGAAAGATTGTGAGAGCCGTGGTGGGGGAGAATTTCAGAGACTTGGCAACCCTCAGTAACAACACTCTTGGGCCAGGAGAACCAGGCTGAGTACTAGGCTATCCATGGTCCCCTGCCACAAGGTCTGATCCAGAGGACCCACGGAGGATTGGGGATGAGGAGGGGCATTGGGGAATTGGGGATAACAACTCATGGTTGGCACACTAAACAATGTAACTCATTATGGACAATAAAGAAAAAACATTAAAAATAAATTGGAGGGTATAGATTTTATATATCTGATAAATTTTAATGTTTTTGTAATAATATAAACAAACTAGCTGTTTAATTAATAGAATTAAGTGTTATTTATGTGTAAGGAGATTGTGAATTTAAATTCATATTATTCCATTTGAGGTACAATGTTATTCCATTAGAGGAAGAGGTAGATGGCTCAGTCAGTAAATTACTTGTCCTATAAGCTTGTGAACCTAACTCTGGAACCTTAGCACCCATGTAAAAGCCTGTCATCATGGTGGATATGTAATCCCAGCACTGAGAGGCAGAATGGGAGATTCTTGTTGGCTTGCTAAAGGATGTACTTGGGATTCAGAAAGAAAACATATCACAGAAAATATGGTGGAGAGCCATGGCATAAAATAACCAACGTTAACCTCTGGCCTCCACACTCATGTGCACACATGTACATACACACCTGTACACACATGTGTTCCCCCTGCTACATATTAACCCACAAATTGACATACATGGATACCACCCACACATACACACAAAATAAGACAAAAGGACCTAAAAGCTATGTAAAAGCATAAAACATTTCTATTATAATTTTCTTAATGTAAATTCTATTTGACATTGCTGAGTATTAATACCATGTCTTTCCATGCATTTATAATAGCAGCTTTATTGCACCTCTTCACTATGTTTTAGGAACAAAATTTGCCACATTAGGAAAGCAGTTGGTACAAACTTAATGTTATATTAATGCCCTTAACCAAGAAACCAATAGATGAAATTAGATTTAGAACCTGAAGTCTGAAATATAACCACAGACTGCTATTTAGGAATGACACAGTCTTTGAAATATACCTTTAAAATTCCAACATATACTACCTACACTAGACCTTCATAACAGGAGGAAAAGATGATATATCAAACAAAAGTGAGACTGATTGGAAGGGAAAAGCAATTTGATGGAGAGTGGATTTGAGAAGGGAATGGGAGGGGACAGAGAGGATTATCATGTATTTATTGCTTTATTATTTATATTTATGGAAGGTGTTGAAAGTATTCTAACACAAAACAGGAAATTATGACAATTAGAAACATGGAAGAAAGTGAAGGCTAATATCCTCACCTAATGTAAAAAATGATTTGGCTTTTCTGCAAGCACTGGAAAGTTGAATAACTATATTTCCTTCCTTAGCACCCTGTCCGTTGGTCTAATCTCAAGGAGAACCATTGATCATTCTCTGCTAAGAGCTAAACTGGGAGAACCAAGCAACACGGTATTAAAGATCAACCTGGATATAAGCATTTAGTCAGAGGAAGACTGGCTTTGCAAAAATTATACAGTGTTGGATAGGCAATATAATCAAGTTATAAACTCAGGATTGGGAACAAAAAGTAGAATAATGTTAGGGTGAATGTTGGGTCCTGTTGCTGTGCTGTATTTTTTTTTAATTAAGTCTGATTCCATACAAAATAGAAAGGAATTTGAAAGTAACACAATGATAGAAGAAATAGAACACTGTTCACCTCCCACAGAGATTAGATGGCAGAATTTAATTTTAGGTATACATGCACTCCTTAGAGGATGAATAATGAGTAAGAAAATAAAGTTTAACTCATTGAAATATACTACAGTCTGATAAAGAGGAAACCCTATCTTTAAAGTGAAAGGCAGAGTCTACCTCTTAAAAATGATTTATTGTAGCAATATTTTAGAAATCCATTTGGTATTTTAATAAGATTCAGGACAGCTCAATGAATACTAGCAGAGACCTAAGGAAAGAACATCTCTGTGATTAAATAAGAAGACTGTGGATCTTATAAGTAAGAAACTAGCTAAGAGAAAGAGATTTTGTTTTAAAATAAGGTGCAGAAATTGAAGTACCCAAGGGGAAGCTATAAACAAATAAAATCATCCCATCCTGGGGTAGATGTCCAGAAGCAGGAGTTGGGGAGTTGTTGAAAGCCTATGCCCATGAATACAATCCAGCCACTCACTGTGGAGTCACTATGGATTCAAAATCTTAGAGTATTAATTAGGTGGTCTCCTTCAAGGCCAGGGGTTTATCTTCTTTGTATCAAATGTTCTCACAGGTACACTCAGTCAGAATGAGGTGAAATGGAACCATGGGCAGCAAAATGTTGAGGGTAATGCTAAGAGGATGAATTAAAGAGCAATTGTTTGAAATGCATGCCAAAACTTGACAATTAGAGCTTGCTAACAGCGTGGCCAATCAGGCTGACCCTCCGAAAGGTGAGGCAGAGGCAATGAGAAACTCATTGTAAAGAACTAATTTTGGTTTCAAATGAAAAGTAATGTGAAAATTAGTGATAGATACCTATTCAACAACAATCAAGTTTCAAGAAAAAAAAAGCAAAATTGGAACATTACTAATGATAAGTGCATTCACATATATTTGCATAAATATAAATTTGTGAATGAGTAAAGACATTAAAAAATCATACAATGAGTTCATAGGCGAAGTTATTCAAATCCAACTTATGTCCAGTAATATAGTATATTTATTTTAATTTGTGCAAAAAGTAAAATAATAGCTATGTTAATTTAGTCAGAAAAAGATGGTCCCCTCAAAATAAAATAAATAAATAAGCAAAACTACTCTGCTTTGACATTTCCATTGCAGCTCTAGTAATCAGGATCCAGCAAAAATAAATAAATAAAAATAAATATGTAAATAAATAAAATAAAAACCTCCATGAATTTTAAATACAAAGCCTGTGACTCTAGACTTGTTTTTAGCAACTTGTCTTTTCAGCCTCTCTCACCTTGAATAAAACATATTAGGTCCCCTTAGTGGAGTTCCTTTATCCCAGGTTCTAGTTGCTTTCTGAAAGCTACAGAGTCTCCAGCTGAGAGTGAGATTATTATTGGTCAATTGAGACAAATATTGCTAGGTTGGTGAGCGTTTGGAGGGTGTAGCCTTTCTGAGGACCTAGGGTTAGGGAGGACTTTCCCACAAAGATGGGGTTCTTGGTCCCCCTTCAAGGTTGCCTTGGGTCTCCTTACCAGTCAGGGTTCCCTGCCTTTGAGCGGATCTCAAAGCTAATTAGATAGCTGTTGATTACTCACCTAGGTTGGGCACCACTATTGCACAGATGGGCACTTCTTGACTTGCTTGTCTGTGCCATATAGCAGTGTGTTCTGCACTCTCAGCCCATCAGTTGGTGTAACTTGAAGATGCCTCCTGCTCTCTCAGGATATCGTTGGTCTAAATTTAATTCCCTCTTAAATAAATCTCATAATTTAAAATATACCATTTAGTGAGTCTACATTTTTATTTTCTTCATAACTTGGACAAGGACCCAAATTTGGTGTTCATGGGTCTCATCCCCTTTTCCACAAAGTTCCCTGAAATATGGTGGGTGAGTTGTAAGTCTGCTTTCCTGGTGAGCTCTTAGCAGCCTCTGGGTTTCTGCTTTGGAAGGTTTTGAGTATCCTTGGTTTCTGTCTCCATCACCCTGGAACAAATCCCTTTTGAATTCTGAGGGACTCAAAAGGCAATACACAACTGAATGGCTTTAGACATTCTCACAGCAGCTAAGAGTGGCATAAGTGCTGATATCAAAGTCAAATGCTATGTATACTTTCCTGATAATTCTGCTTTAAAAATACATAAGAACAGCTTCCGATCACGTCAGACCATGTGGGGAACAGTTCTGGAAGTGGATTTCAGAATTTTTATGGTGGAAGGAAATTAGACCCATTATAATTCTAATAGTAACACTGTTAGTCTTTGGACTTTTGCATACTCGACTGCTTTTTTAACTTTATCTTTTTTCATTTACAGTCAGCCCATGCTCAGATGATCATACAACCATCTAATTTCATCTACCTTGGACTCCTCAATCACCTTCTAAATCCTAAAAAAATACAGTAAAGGGAAGCATAAAGAAGCTGATCACTTCTAATCTGGTTATAGGCCATCCTTACCTCATGATATTAAACATATCATACCTCAAGATAGACTTGAGTCTTTATGCTACTAATACTACTTTATATGTTTCAGGTATATTTCCAAATACAAAAAAAAAAACCATACCCCAGTACCCAGAAAATGACCTTCAGGCCTGAATGTTCTGTCATGAGCTCTGAGGTAGCCCTTCATGCAGAGGAACGCTAACTGCTATAAGGGAAATGGTGGGATGACTGCCCAGGGTTCTTTCTGTGGATAAGGGAGTGCCAAGGTGGTGAAGAGGATTGTGTTTTCATTTTTATTTTTTGCAGGTCTAAGTGAATTTTCCTGCTGGTGGGCTGGTGTGGTGGGATGGCCTTGCAGGATGGACTGGTGGGCTTTCTGGGATCTGTACAGTAATTGTATAACTTGTCTTGCTGTGTAATGTACCTTTTACCTATAGTTGCATTGCACCTTCTTTTATTAAAATTTCCTTTCTTCAAAAATATATATTTCTATATAAGAGGAAGATCTGCTATGAGAACACATGGTACATTTGAACTGAGATGCTATTTCTCTTAGGATATGTGGTCTACTCATTTGTAGTTCATGATACAATTATTTTACATTAGGAGGATATGATCAGCTTTCAAACAAAGTATAGGGTGATGAAATATGATGAAGGAAACAAGTAGGAAGACTTATACATGCTCTCATGAAGAAAGAAAGAAAGAAAGAAAGAAAGAAAGAAAGAAAGAAAGAAAGAAAGAAAGAAAGAAAGAAAGAAAGAAAGAAAGAGGAAGGAAGATTGAAAGAAAGAAAAATGAAGGAAGGAAGAAAGGAAGGAAGAAAAGAAAGAAAGAAAAACGAAAGAAAGAAAGAAAGAAAGAAAGAAAGAAAGAAAGAAAGAAAAAAAGAAAGAAAGAAGAGCGTGGGAAGAAAGGAGAGTGGAAAGAGTGTCGAAGAACAGAAAAAAAAGGTAATACTAGTTTGACAGAAAGTAGTAGATTTGGGAAATCAGTTATTTTTATTCCTCCAATGTTATCTACCATGATAGAAACTTCAAATGATGGGATGGAGAGATTGCTTAGTGGTTAAGGTGTTTGTCTGCAAAACAAAAGGACCCAAGTCCAGTACCCATGCATCTGGAGAGTTTGTTTGCAGTGGCTGGAGGCTCTGGAGCACCCATCTTCTCTCTCTCTCTCTCTCTCTCTCTCTCTCTCTCTCTCTCTCTCTCTCTCTCTCTCTTTCTCTCACTCTCTCTCTCTTACTCTCACTCTCAAATAAATAAATAAAATATTTTTTAAAAACTTCATATGATCTTTTTCTTTATATACATTTTATGGCTTCCCTATGAATTTGGAATTGAATAAACATTGGTGAGTGAGCATAACATATATTGAGAAATAATATTTTCAGAAAAAAATCTATTCCTTTAATTCCTAGTTAATATATTTTAAATTTATACCAGTATCTTTCAAAAATATTTCATTTGTTTGAGAGAAAGTGAGAGAGAAAGAGGCAGACAGACAGAGAGAGAATGGACACACCAAGGCCTCCAGCCACTGCAAACTAACTTGAGACACATGTGCCACCTTGTAAATCTGGCTTTACATGTGTACTGGGGAATTGAACTCAAGTCCTTCTTCCTTGCAGGCAAATGCTTTAACTGCTGGGCCAGCTCTCCAACCCACCAATATCTCTTTAAATGCACTACAGTTATCTATGTTATGAGGAAAATGTTTTAAAAGTTATTTTAAATTACATTTCCCTAATTATTCCAATTTCATAAGTACTTATTTTTTGAAATATAGCATAATTTAAAAGAAAATAGTTGATGCACATTATAAGTACATGTTTTATTCAAATACTAAACATATAAAGTTAAAATAAAATGGATCTTACTTAAATGAAATAAAAAAAATCACTTTCATGTCTGAAAGTGATAATTACTTCAAGCAGTTGGATTGTATTTTTAATTGAATTTCATACTTGTTCATTAAAATTGACAAGCAATGCATATAAGCTTTATTATCTTAGTAGTATTTCTTAAATTTCACTTGTTTTAAGAATAAACTCTATCAACCCAGTATATTCCATTCATATAATGTTACAGAAACCTCATGGTTGTTATTCTTCTAAAGTACTTATTTCTAATGTAGACAAACTATGATAGCTAACATTGATTTTGAGTGGACACTTATGAAAATTAATTGATTTAATTCTTACATAAAAGTAATTAAGGGACCAACCACTCAAGAAAGAAGTCAATATTTTCACTTAAAAAGGAATTATGCATCTGTATCTTAGATATATCCCTTCCTTCTCTAATTTCTTCAAATACATGCATCTATTATTTTTAAAGAGAGGTTGAGGCAGGAGAGGGGGCACAGAGGCTACTCTGCTTGCTTGCAAAGCCTCATGACCCAGGTTCGATTCCCCAGGACCCATGTAAAACCTGATTTTATTGTAAATGTTAAGTATAAAATACTGCACTTATCTGGCAAAAGGATGCCGAAAGAAATTAATGCAGCAGAGATGATTGTATATTATTAAGAGACATTTTCAAGAAACAAGAAAAAAAAGTCATATTAATAAAGTTAATTGGCTTAGATTTGGAGTGATGTGGAAAGTAAATGCAGTGTAATAGAGAAGCAAAGGGGCTCAGAATTGATTGTATTGTGTCTTCTTTATAACGAGGAACTTCTCCAACCATATGAGAAATACAAAGATTATCATATGATATTTTTGCATTTAAAAGAATGCGGTACATTTTGGCAAAAGACTCTTACAAATCAGCCTAGTTATGCAAAAGGCTGATAAATAACGTGAAAATGTGCTCAGTATCATTAGTGATTTATATCCTCTCATTTTGAAGGATTCTGAAGGAAATGGCATTCTATTTTCAATATGGCTGTAGGGAGGAATATCCTTTTGGGAAGTGCCCCACTTAAGATAGAGAGCAAGAAAGAATTTGAAGTATGTAAGGATATAGGCTAGAATTATTATTTTGGAATGCAGTTCAAGATTTTATAAAATATAAAATGAAGAAAAAAAACAAAAATGGAAAAGTTGTAATGAAATGAGGGAAGAGTATCTTATTGGCTATTTCCATAGTTCTCATGTCAGATGTTAACAAGGAATCAAGCAGTATCAACTGAATCCTTCTAGTCACTTAGAAGTGTGCTGGTCCTTGCATCCACCAATACCAGGGGCACAATTCTGTTTTACAAGAGGGGCCCAGATTGTGGTGTTTAAGACAGGTAACACTTGGTTTTACTCGATGTCTATAGATGTGTAAAATGGCTTGAACCCTTGAGTAAGCAAGTTAGAGACAGTAGACTTCTCTACTATTCCAGTGTTTGAAAAAGTTCTGCATAAATTATTTTGGAAGGACCACTAATTGTTTGACTTCCCCGGTTACATGAAATAAATAGATAGCCATGAGGTATCTGTTTTCTAACTTCTGCTTATTTTGAATCTAGAGAATTTATAAAAGATATTCTATGAAATAATTGAATTATGAATCATATTTTTGCATTATTCAAGTAATAGCTAAGACACCCATCTTAAGTAATTTCTTATAACAAAAGTTTGGTGTTTTGTTTGGAAGAGAATCGTTTCTACTTTGGTTCTGTTTGGGAGCTGGTAGGATGCTACAAGGTGGTAAAGCAAAATAGTGACATAATGTTTCATTTTTTCTGAAATTCAATCATTTAATCAAACTGTTTCTTATAATCCCACACTTATCAAATGAGTGAAAAGCTGATTACTGAAATCAACATATTTGGCTAAGGACATGGTTTAGTGATGTAACACTTCCCTAGAACTTGTTATGGTCTAGTTTTAATTTCCAAAAGTAAAAAAATGAAACTGCTATCACTTAAGCCAACTTTAAAACTGTAAGATTAAATAAATTCTATTAGACATCATCAAATAATGCAATGCCTTATTTGAACTTTGTCATTTATAAATGTTATATATTTTAAAGCATATAAATATATTGTATAACATAATGTACTTTATAAAAGATGACTTTTAGGGACATCATTTATTTTAATCTCAAATATTAATGTCTTTATAGATAATTATATATGGGTACTTTAAGTGGGATTATTACAAATATAATCTATGTTATATGGACTATCCTGGTTTGATAATGTTTTATATTTGTGTTCTGTTTGTAGAATGGTATTTTGATCATTTTTTCCTAGCTGCATCTTTTTCATCCATATTCCCTATTCCATTGTCTCCAAAAGTATGTAATTAAAGGATGGAAGGGAAAGGAATAGGAACATTGTAGAAATGCAGTCATAAAATAAAAACCAGCGAATGCATGCTGCAAAGTCCTGGGTCAATATAGGAATAAGATGAAGTTTTTTTGTTGTTTATTTTTTTTTATGGAGGAAAGACCATCCTATGTTTTGCATATGTACCTTAAAAGTTCATGTGTTGCAAACTTAGTCCTCAAATATCATGCTAATAATATTTGAAGGTGAGGATATAATTAAAACTAAAGGATGTTCTGTACGTAGGCAGCTTATGCCAAGGCTGTAGTTACCTTCAAGTTACTGGGACAAAACACCTGACCAAAGGCCTGATGAAGGGAAGAAGGTGGTTTATTTTGTATTATAGTCTCAGGGAAAGGTTGATGATGACGGGTGAAAACATAGCATGTGCAGAGGCTGGATGGACATCACAAGTGATAAAAAAAAAAAAAAAACCAGCAGCAGTACAGTGAGCCAAGTTCTGGCAATGGGGTCCTGACAACAGCAACCCAAAGCCCACCCCCAACAACACACCTCCTCCAGCATAGTTCTAACTCCCAAATTGCCATCTGTTTGATAACAAGCATTCAAAGCACATGTGTTTATGGGGAGATATCTGATTCAAACCAGAACGGCTGGCATTCATGGCGACAAAGGAGGTAAGACCCTCCAGCAGAGTTAGTACTTTATGATAATATTATGTATTATGCCTACATAATAAAGGCATTTGACAAAAAAGCAGTGTGCTTACCTGCATTCCTTCATTTCTTGCTGGGGAATGTTCCTATGGCATTTCTTCTTCTGCTGCTGCTACTGGTGTTGGAGACCTTGACAGCCTCTTCAGCCTTCCAACATGAAATGAGGATTGGGACCAGGACTCTCCAGAAATCTTCCAGGCCATCAACACCGGTTTGGGAAGGGGGAGTCATCCAGCTTCTTGGACTGCCAGCTGACAGGTTCTTTGCCCTTCTACTGTATAGTAAGCCATTGTTGGACTATGCAACCCCCATTAATTGCAAGCCATTTAAAGATAAATTCCCTTTTGTTTTATATATATATATATATATATATATATATATATATATATATATATATATATATATATATATATATATTAGTTCTATTGGTTTTGTTTTGAGAAAATCCTATCTCATACAGGAAGTGTTTACAAGTGTTTACAGTCTTCTTGGGTATTTTCCCAATACAGTTGTCAACACAAGTAGCTCATAGCATAACAATAACAATGATATTCTCTACCAAATTGTTGGCTTGCTGTACATAAACCAGTTCTGCTGTATCCCACCAAAGTGGGAGGAGAATGTAATTGCATTTATAATATTTAAGGTTCCTTTTCCTCTGTTTCCAAGACTTTCTCATTGAGTCCTAATTAAGAAAAGTTAGCAGTTTTCATAACAGAATTTATTCACCGTCGGTTTATTTAATTTTTTTAATATTTTATGGATTTATTTATTTGAGAGAATGAGAATGACAAAGACACAGAGAGAGAGAGAGAGCGAGAGAAAGAGAGAATTGACACATCAGGTCCTCTTTCCATTGCAAATAAACTCGACACAAGCAGCACTTTGTGGATCTGGCTTTACTGGGGTACTAGGGAAGAGAACCCAGGTTTCAGGCTTTGCAAGGAAGCACCTTTTATAGCTGAGTATCTCTCCAGCCCTGGTTTATTGTGTAAGTTCATCATATTCAAATAGAGACCTGTAGCATTTTAACCCAGAATTAAATAAGCTCTCACATGTATTCTCAGATCACTCTTTGACAACTTCCATTCACCTGGTGACACATAACAGAAATTAGGAGAAGTATACAAGCAGAGTGGAATTGTAGGAGAGAGTACTTCAGGTACTAAACTACATCCATGTATCATCCTGCTGTATCTGCATTCATTTTCTTCTGCAGAACGTATATGTGCATAAACAAAACTTCCCAGGCTGTTTTCTCTGAAAATGAATAATAGTATAAAAGGATTTTTTTATAAAACACCAAAAAAAAAAAATCAGTGCATTTCAACAACATTTTGAAGCCAAGAGGAACAATATTGCATTTCTCAAATAAACTGTGAGATGGTACTATGAAAGCTTCTATTGGAAAAAGAGTGTCTCTTGACTGGAAAAGAATACCTGAAATACCATGAATTTGTGTGCCTATGGGTACCCAGCAGGAAAATCTCAGGAAGCAATCCCAAAGTCGATGAACATCTCTCAGCACAGATTAGGCTGGAGAGAGAGGACAGAGAGGACAGTAATGTCCATGATATTTGCTGCAGACTTTCAAGAGAACCTCTAGCTGAAGAAGGCACTATGATGCCCTCCATCTGAACAGGACATGTTTTTCGTGTGCAGATTTTTTAATACACTCAGCAATTTTAGCTCTGATCATAGGAGTCCCATGCCCATGTTATATTTCGAAATATGAAGCTCTGGTTGCATTTTATTTTCTTTATCATTGCATGCCCTAGTTTATTCCCTTTTATTATTTGAATTCATTTAAAACACTTTATGCATATTTATCTTTTCCTTTTAATCTCTTCATTCTTTGTTATTCAGAATCTCACAATTAGTTTTTCTTAGGGGTTTTATCTGTTTCTTACTCTTGTACAAGACTTCTTTTATCTCATGTTTACTCTGTTCTTACATTACTTATTTACCCAGTTTCCTCTTATTACCTTAGGCTTTGCTTTAATTATTTCCTTTTATGTTATCAATTCTTCATTTTACTTTTTAATTTTGTATTATCTTTTATCGGTCTTATCTTTGATTTTAGTTTATTTTAATATAACAAGCAAATAGTACTGTGGAAAGTGATGCTTCTCTCTACCTGATGCCATGAGGTTTATTGTCTGTTCCTGGTTTGACTTTTCAGGGTATGACCCTTCTGTCTCTAAGCATAATCCTGGGACAAAACAAATCTTGGTTTCCAATTAAACTGTTCTGTTCAAGTTGTTATCCAATCTCTAGCACTTGCAATTTCCACTTCTATGACAATGATTTTCAAATGGTATATGGATTCATTCATGTGAAATATATTTATTTTTCCCTAGCCCCCTCGTCAGAGGACTAGGATATAATAATTATATTCTGAAAGAAAGAAACTTGCTACCTGTAAATGAAGTCTATTATCCATTAAACAAATGGTCTGCATATCACAATTTGGAGATTTCAGGGTCAAAGGCTGGATTCTGGTAGCCACAACAAACCAGGTTTGACCACCAGCCCACAATATACTAAGCAAAGACACAAGTGAGGCTAAGAAGCAGAGAAAGGAGATTTAATAATGTGTTCACAATAGGAAGAGAGAGAAGAAAATAAAAACCAGTGACCCAAATGAAAATTTTGAGTGCTGACATTATCTATAAATTTAAACAGAGGAAGAATTGGGGTAAGGGAAAAAACTGTATCATGTATCATCAGACAATTTTGGTGTAGATGTGGTCTCTTTGCTCAAGGTCTTAGATCTAATGCTGCAGGGGGGTCCATAGAAATCTTAATACTTGCCTTTAGCCATTGTAAAGTAGAAAAAGAGATACAAAATGCAGGTAAATGTGCCAGACATTCATCCCACATTCAGGGATTTTGAGGGTCCAAGTAAGGAGTCATTTTGTGGCAAGAGCAGTTTCTAGGTTCCCATTTCATCAATTCTGGATCAAAGACGTGATACCCCAATTTCATTAATCTTCCATAAATTTCCCTCCTCTGACTACAATAATGTTCACTTAGCCAAGGTGAAGACTCCCCTTGAACTCATCTTTGAATCCTGAATTTCTGTTAAGTTAGACTGAAATAACAGAAAGAGCTTTAGTTTGATCCCTCTATTCTTTGTATTCTAGTGAGCTTAAGCATCTCATTGGTAGTAATGGGAAGTCACATTCTAGCCATTAGTGTACATTCACTATACTTATTGTTTGACCTCATAGGTCTCTATTGAACAGTTTTGGTGTGAACCTAAACTCAAAGTTGCTTTTCCCATCCTTTTATTAAGTTTACCCCACACAAAACAATGGTTTCATTGTGAGGTTGTCATTCATATGTCCTTATGCATTACTGTCTGTTCTTCCTCTCCCATGCCTTCCTTCACATTCTTCCCACCATTTGACTGATTCTACTCCTCCCCCGAGACAGCTTTGAATTGAATATTTAATTTAATCTCAATTCATTCAACTTAATTTAATATCAATTCATTCATTCATTATTGAATTAATATTTCCTTTCCCCATTCTCTTAAGATTGCTTCCTTATCCCTCCTCGGACACACATACACAGACACAGAAACAGACACACACACTAAACACACATACATACATACATACATACATACATACATACATACAAGCACACATAAAGAATTTTGAATTGTTAATATGAAATAACATTTTACATAAAGAAATATCACAGTTAAATCTGGCCGGTGGAATAGTATAGGTCTCAATCTGAGGCATTTTTATAAAATTTCTAATAATTACTGGACATAGATTCTTTCTACTTACTGCTTTTTTTTTTAATATATATTTATTGTCCATAAAGAGTTACATTATTTAGTGGGCAAACCATGCGTTGTTATCCCGAATTCCCCAATTCCCCCCCTCCCCATCCCTGATCAGTTGTATATCCTCCTCCTTGGGCTGTCTGTATTAGTCCTTGTGGCAAGGGATCCTGAATATCTTAGTACTCATCCCAGTCTTCCTGACCCAAGTGTGTTGTTACTGATGGGTGCCATGCCTCCGGACAGTCTCCACCACCACGGCTCTCACAATCTTTCCGCCCCCTCTTCCGCTCAGTTCCCTGAGTCCTGGTGGGTGAGTAAAAAGGCTGCTTTAATGTTGCGAGCTTAGAGGTCCTTGTGTCGAAAATCCTTGGTTCCTGTCTCAATGGCCTATCCTGTGTTGATTGAATGACTGTGGTTATAGGTCCCTTGTTCATCATTCATTGTCTGCTGAGTTCCCTATGGATCCTCCCTGATATAACTGTGGTGGCTCCTCTCTTGTCAGG
>PVHP010005690.1:0-64111 GCA_004024765.1 Zapus hudsonius
AAAAACATAAATTTTATTTATATGCAGAAAATACATTTTAAAATGCATCAGATTTCAACATCTTTTGTGAGGCCAAGTGATTCCAAGGAAACCCTTTAATCAGAAAACGTTATATGATGCTTTTCTTAATTCTGGAATCCTTGAACGTGAAAATTCTATGCAGGGTCCCTCAGCAACAAATGGTCCTTCCCATATCCAGCCAGTAGGAGGCATATGGAAATATCACTGGAGATGGAAGGAGGGCTTCCAGAAACCACTCTGGTGATGGAGCCAGAAACATCTTCAAGGACACAAAGCTCTCTGTTAAGAGTATTTTAAGAAAGCTTTCTGGCAGCACTGGATGAGACCACATAACCAAGTTGAGAGAAAAAAAGGAACATTTTCCATTCCTCTAGATATACCAAACACTGAAAATAAGTCTAGCTTGTTAACTAGATTTCCCAAGTTGACAGCAAGCATAACCTATCACTGCCTACTTCAGAGGAGAGTGAGCTACCATGTTCAGTAGATTTAGAAACTACTCTAGAAACTAAAGCAAAAAAATAATAAGAAAAAGCAATTGCGTATGTAGCAATAAAATCCACTGTGGCATATTACCTGTTTATACTCAGCAATGATAGCTGTCGTCTTCTTTATTTCATATTCTGCTTTTTCTAGCTGTTTCCTGAAGACTTCTTTTAGCTAAAAAGAGAAACATCAGTATTCTGTCAAAATTTTAATAAATTTCCATAAACATCTATATTCATGTCTTCCTGATCCACAGTCAATGACAATGTTAAGTGCTCCTCATTGAAGTTTTATCTTCATAATTCAAAACCTACTACTCTCTGGAGATGGATTGTTTCTCTTCTGTAAAGTAGAAGAGATACGATCAACCCTACAAAAAACTGCTCCTGCTTACTTTACTCTTTACCTGATAAATGCATTGCTAAATAGGTGTCAAGTCAGAAGCTATCTTTATTATAAAAACCTGAATCAAAATTCCGAGGCACGAGCCAGGTGTGGTAGTACATGCTTTTAATCCCAGCCCTTGGGAGGCAGAGTACAGCCTGGGACTACAGAGTAAGTGCCAGATCTAGAATGAGATCCTACCTCGAAAAAAAAAAATCCACATTTATTATTTGATGCTGTATTTTAAAATCACTTAAAGAACATTTTTAGTCTACCTGTTTACAATCCCCAGCCAACATTGATGTTACTGTTTTCAAAACAAGAACAAGACAAGAGGCTTCGGAGTCAGGAAACAATGGAAGCTAAGAGCTGTTGAGAAGGATAGGAGATTCAGTGAGTGAGACAGAAGGAGAAATCACTGAAAGGCAAATCCTGGATGTTATACATAAACCTTGGTTGCTCCTGTACCCCGGCAGCTGTAGAATTCTAGTACACAGGAAGGTTAAGTGATGAAAATCTCAGGTGCTACCAGATAAAAAGACCTCAATTCTACGAGATGTTGAACAAATGGGCATGCAAACAAGTACAGGGTCAGAATAAGAAGATGAAATCTTTATGACATCACCTTAAATTATGAATAGAATGGGCTCTGCACATGGTAATTTATTATAATTTTTTTGAGACAGGCTCTCATTAGCCTGGGCTGGACTTGAACTTGCTATGTAGGCTATCCCAGATGACCTTGAACTTCTGATCCTCCTGTTTCTTCCTCCTAGGTGCAGGCATGGACCACTATACCTAGTGTATGTGGTGCTGGGGATGAAAACCAGGGCTTCCAACATACTAGGCAAGTACTATTCCAATTGAGCTACTGTCCCTGACCCTTATTATATGACTGAACTTTATTATTAGATTTCTGAAGTTCTTCATATCTGCTATATTCTAAAATTTCAAAAGTAATTTGTAGGTTACACTGATTCAAACATAGCTGTTCCGCCTCTATTTTACATAATTTAGGACATAAATAATAACACCCGGCTTTCCTGCAATAAGACCCCACTGACTTTGGGACAAATGTGGGTAGCTGAGGGCCTTGGAGCAAGTGTCACTGAGCCACAGTTTCCTCGTGTAACAGATAAAATCACTGAACCCTACTGCACAAGGGGACTGTAATCATCATCAGAACAGGTTGGAGGAAGACTGCATCCTGCCACACTGGTGAGTTCTCAACAAATGTCCAGGCCCTTCCCATCCTAGGTATCAGTCACTCAAGGACTGACAGGTATCTATGGAACCGTGGGAGCAGTTTCTTCACTTAAATTGTTAAAGTAGCCCAAAAAAGGAAAGGTGTATGCCTGCAATCTCAGCCCTCAAGAATCTGAGGCAGGCAGATTGTGAGTTCAAGGAAAGCCTGAGCTACATAGTAGGGATCCTGTGATGGTTTGATCCAGGTGTCCCCCACAAAAAAATGTGTTCTGAATCTCAATCACCAGCTGATGGCAGTTTGGGTATTGGAACCTTGTTGTAGCTGTGTTGTTGGGGGCGGGATTATAGGGGTTATAGCCAGCTTCCCCTTGCCAGTGTTTGGCACACTCTCCTGCTGCTGTTGTCCACCTGATGTTGACCAGCAGGTGATGTCCACCCTCAGCTCATGCCATCATTTCCCCTGCCATCATGGAGCTTCCCCTTGAGTCCTAAAGCCAAAATAAACCCATTACATTCTTTTCTGTACAGCAATGAGAAAGCAGGTTGAAATAGATCCTGTCTCAAAAAAAAAAAAAGTAGAGAATTGACAAATTGGATATCAGTCCCCCAAAAATTTTGAGTAGATAAAAAATTTAAAAAGGCTTGGGCCACACTAAATGCCAGACTCATATTTAACATAGTTCCATGAAAAAAAAATCCCCAGAACATTTTTTATAAGTCTGGGAAGGTGCTAAGTGACACATCTTCCTGTGTAACTTCATTGGAGCTTTCTTCTGGTTATCTGATGTTTGAAATGCTTTAAATTGTTTTATATTTAGTATTACTAAAGGCTAAAATAAATTCATTTATCATGATTTATTTCACTTTTAAGTTAGTCATATTAAGAGTAGGCTTCAAGAATTATGAATAATTTCTACCCCATAATTCAAATTCAGCACTATGGTCTGTTGTGTAGAAAACAAGGGCGGAGGGTCCTGTTCTCCCTCAGGGAAACTGGAAGCCCATCTCCTTGGGCTAAGGGCCCTCTGTCCCAGCCTGAGCTCCTCTCTCTGTTCTGTTTCTGGGGTGACTAGTATCACAGCTGCATGAAGAGCAGGGTGCTAGCTTCATTCGGTGCTGCTTACCTACTCTTTATGCCTTCCTAACTCACCCAGAAAGGGCTGGGAGTTGGGCCAGGAATTCTGACACCCTGTCTCAAGGCAGAATCAGGAGAATGAGGCATACTGAATAGGCTAAGGGTCCTGGTAACCCCCAGCGAGGCTTTCAGTTCCACAAGACTCATAAACTATTTCAGAAGAGTCAATGACCTTGAAGATACGACTTTAAATTTCTAGATCCTTCAAAGCTCTTGGACCCTAGTTCCAAATTACCAATCTTAGAGAAAATTAAACATATTTGCTAGATTATCATCTCAGTAAAGCCAAATTCCTAAAAGCTCTTCAAGTGCAGATACCAACTCTTGTCTTAACATTCATCAAAAAAAGTGCCAAGACTCAATCACATATGTTTACTATTTCAGAATCCCCCCTCATTTAGAAAAAAATAATTTTACAAAAATTAACTCCTTGCCAATATTCCTGTGAACAGAAAAGCCCATATGCACCTCTTACCTGAGCAGTCTCTTCCTCTTGCTTCCTCTTCTCCTCCTCAGTCTCCACCAGCCTCTGCTTGGTGAGGAGGAGCTCCTTATTCAGCACATCTGCCTTGTCTTCTGCCTGCAAGACAGGGCATAGCATAGCCATAAAGAAGGGAAGAAAGCAGGTGTGGTGGCTCACACCTCTATTCCCAGCACTACCGAGGCAGAGGTAAGAGGATTGCTGTGAGTTCAAGGCCAGCCTGGGACTACAGAGTGAGTTCAGGTCATACTGGGCTATAGTGAGACCCTACCTTGAGAAAAAAAAAAAAAAACAAAGATGAAGAAACCTTGTGTATGTGTTCTCCAGTCTCATAGTAACCCCAAGCCATTCAGTTCCCTTCCAACTCACCACAGGGGTGGCTTTTCTCTGGTCAAATATGTGCTGGGCACTTGGCACAGACAATTCTTACAACAGTAATTTTACAGCTAATGACAGTGAGCTCAAATAGCCTGGAGTCAAACATGTAGTGGCATAGTCGGGCCTGAATTCAGATTTGAAGGATACTAAGGTCCATATTCTTTCTCCACATTTTTTTGCACATTTTCAGATGTCACAAGAGCCTTATTCATTCTGGTGCATGGATCTGATGAGGAGGGAGAGCCTCACACAGAAGCTCCACTGCCAATGCATGGGGAAGAGTCAGAGGACAGTTGGCCAACTCACAGACTACATCAGGCCGGAAAATTCAAACACGAATAGGTGAAGTGACCCACATGTCACTCTCACAGGGCAGTGGGCAGAGAAAGAAATTAAGACCAAGACCTCAGGAGAGAGCAAGGCTATGTGAAGCTGCAGTATATGCAGGAATCCAGGCAGGAAGGACCATTTCTGCAGTGGTAGGAACAGTGTGGAGACAGCACTTTCATTTTAACTTGGACACAGAGCCAGAATGAACTACAAAGGACCGTGTATACATTATGTACTGCTGTGTTTGTGTATATTTTATGTAATTCATCTTGTGTGTTTTACACTCTCCTGGGGTCCTGGGCCCATCCTTGGGTCCCAACCACACATCACCTCACAGTGATGACCCAAGCTGGTCCTACTCACTCCCATTTCAACTACTTCAGCCACTTAATCCTGCCAACTTCTCAATGGCAGATGTGGGACTTGTGTGTCTTGCCACTAGACTTCAAGCACCAGGAAGAATCTTCTCTCTTGCTTTTCACTGTATCCTTAGTCCCCACAGCTGCTCTGGGGACAGCAGCAGGTGTAAGCAGTCAGTGTATGAATAGACGTGGCTTTCTAAGTCACTGCAGAAGCAAGATTGTGCAGTGGAGGTGGCAAAGGGTCACAGGATGTGTTCAGCAGAGAAAACCCTGAGGCAGAGGAGAGGCAGCTGTTTGAAGAAGCTGTTCTTGAAGAAGTTGTCAGCCAGGGACATTATCCAAGTGATCCTGCACAATGGAGGCTTATGTCTGCCACATGTCCAGATGGCTGGGCTAGCAGTCTGGGGGGAGCAGGCATGGAACTGCAGCCCAGCCTCTCCGCTGTCACACAGCCCCTACTCTAGTGGTCAGCTCTGTTTGCAGAGCATTCGGAACTATTGAGAATTCAGGGTGGAAAAGTCCCTCAAAAGTCTTAATGACTAAAATTGATTCTGATGAATTACATTTTGGTCAGAAACAATCTGAAGACCTGGTGGACATACTAATATCAGAGGCAGACATAAAATAGCAAATTAAAAATGTTACAAGTAAAATCGTCATACATTGTAGGCTAAGATCAAATGCTGTCCTGACTGCAGTCATGAGCTCCTTGAATCGTGCGACATCTCTAGGTGTTGTACAGTTTGGGAAACTTAAGTAAGAAAAGGGGGAAAGTTCTTTGTTGTGGAGAACTTTTTAAAAACTCTTAAGTTTTTGTGCAAAAACCCATTTTCACTTGTACTTTTTTTTGGTGGGGGGCATGCTTGCGGTTGTGTACATGTGCTGGGAGAGGCTAGAGGCTGAAGTAAGAGGTCTTTCTCAGTCACTCTCCACCTTATTTTTTGAGACAGGATCTCTCACTAAGTAGAGAAGCTGGCCAGCAAGCCCCAGGGATCCTAAGCACTTTATCAGTGGAGCCATTTACATAACCACATAACCACCAGACAGAAACAAGCACAACAGTGTGTGCCTTAGTCAAAAATCAACCAATGACCTGGTTCAAAAGCACGGCTTTAACACAAACGATGATGACCTTTCAGAAGTGATTTGTGGAAGAACACACTGAGACAGTTGTTCAATTTAAACAAAATGATGCATTGCTCATGACCTTCAGCTTTTGGCCTGTGGCCAGAGGGAAGGCAGATACACTTTCAGTGGGAAAGCACTAACTTCTCTCTTCCTTTCAGTTCCCTGAGAGCAGAGAAGGAAAGGCCTGGAACACTGATGTGGAGAGTCATCTCTTTCATTTCTTGTCCTGAGGAGTCTTTACATAAGGACTCTGAGAGGGTGAGTTGTAGGAAGAGAAGGCTCCTCAGTCAGAAAGCAAAGTGAAGTCCTTGTAGTACACTGGCCGGATGCCTGGAGCATCGCAATGACAGGAGCATGGGGTGGTTTGCCTTGCAAAAGCCCCTACTTAGTGTTTGTTAAGTATGGTCTCACATACAACCTATTTTCATGTTTCCATTGCTATACCCAGAATTCACTGGTACCAGGGAAACAGGGGAGGCAGGTAACGTCAGTCTTTCTCTCTCAGGCAATGCTCTCCTGTGAGGACACAAGGCCAGAATGTTTGACGGATTTATTTATTGTGGATGTGTATGTACAAAATACATGCATGTGGAGAGGCCAGAGGACAACCGTGGGGGTCACTCCTCAGGAACACAGTTCAATGTTCTGGAGTCCTGCTCCCCTACTAGCTGGTAACTTGCCATGTAGGACTGGTTGTCCAACAGGCCCTAGGGATCTTGCTGTCTTTGTCTTCCCAGAGCTGAGATTACATGATAATCAAGCCTAGCTTTTTTCAGCACTTAACCAAATAAGCCATCTCCTCAGCTCCTGTGTGTTTTTGTTACCACACAATTTGCAATTTTAGATTCAGAAGCAAACAGTCATGTTGTACAGACCTCTGGCTGTCCTTGATGCAGAGAAGCGAATTAGAAAAGTCTGATCCATTTTATTTGATTTTTTATATCAAATTGAGACAGAATAGGAAGAAGTTAGCTTGTTTAGGCAGGTTTCAGCCAGGGATTGAGGTCCAGAGGACCCAGAAGATGCCAACCCACCTGCCATTTCATCCTGGCACAAGAATGAAAACTCCTAACTTGGACTAGAACTCATGTCTGGCTGACACTGTCTACAGCGCCCCCTGCTGTCCACAGTCCAACACGCTATGACCTCAGCCCCAGATGTGGGCGGATTCTATGATCCATCTATGATCCATCCTCCAGATTTAGTAACCAATCAGATTCCCACACACACACCTGAATCAAATACAAGAAAGATGGCAGGCTGGAATGCACCTTCCTCTTTTCCTGGCTTCTCAACTTCCCGAGATCCTCTCGCCCTCCTTTGGTATGGCCTGACTTTCCCGGTTTGAGTCTTGGTCCCCGCCTGGCTGAGTGGGGAAGGGAAACCTAACCCTGTCTTAATCCTGGTCTCCCTGCTCGGTCTGTCTTCTGGTCTCTCAATTTGCCATGTGCAGATTCCCACTCTGGATCTGCCAAACGGGCGCTCTCACTGTTCCCTAGCCTCCCTCCATGGGAAAGCACGCAGGCGATGCCAGGGTGCTCCCTTTCTTTAAGCTCTGTTTGACCACAGCTTTTCTTCAGTCTGGCCTCTGTCTCTAGGCCTCAGTCTCCCTAGCTTTTCACAGTGATCCCCAACTTCAGTCTGGCCTCCCTCTCTAGGCCTCAGTTTCCCTAGCCTTCCACACCCGGTCCCCAGCTTCAGTCTGGCTTCAGTCTCTAAGCCTCAGTTTCTCCCTAACTTCTACTTTTCTGAAATTTATTTTCCACATAAAAAGTTCTAGTCTTCCCTTCCAGGTCCCAATTCCCTTTAAATAAACTCCACAAATTGTAATTTCCCCCAAATAAACTCAATAATTCATAATTTGTCCTTCTTGATTCTATCTTTATTATTCTTTATTAAAGATTAGGAAAGAACCCAAAACTTGGGGTTCAAAAATGTGGAGGACCCTTATGAGCCTCAAAATTCAGGCATCAAAATCATCAAGCATGAAGATATATCTTCCAGAGCTAAAATAAGTATTCCTAGTATATATATTAATAATAATGATAAAATTATATGCATCATGGGATGGTTAGGAAGAGCAGATGTTGTACTTATGTAAATGCTTATAAATTGCTATGTAATGGGTTTAGCACATATAAGTCATCAGTAAATATTAAACTATTTGCTAGAACCTTATGTAGGCTTAATACATACTACCAAATACATTTTCCAACTTTCAACCTCTCTTTAGTTCATTTCACTGTCTTCCCATTGATTACATTTTTTTTCATTTAGTTAGCCACCTTAAGAAAATTATTCATGAATGAAAGATTCCAATGGCAGAGTCAAGAGTAAGGTCACAAGGAAGGTAATCACACTACTGCTTCTCTGAGCTTAGGCCAAGTGGCCCAAACTGAAGTGAGAGCTCGCCACCTTCTCTGGCTCTGCCTCTCTTACCTGCGAAGACTTTGATTGATTTCCAAATGGGCTAGCTGAATAGTGTTTGTAGTTCAAAAGGCCCCCCAAATTTTTAAGTAGGCTTTTTCTAGCTACAAATGGCACTTTTTTAGGGGGGTTGTTTTTTCAAAACCCTATATATAGGGGTTAGGGATGTAGCTCAGTGGCAGAGTATTGCTTAGTGTGTCCGAATCTTTGGGTGTAATGGCCTGGTCCTGGGTGAAAAATAAATTTCATTGAGTGCTGGTTCCTTCATCTTTCTCCTGCCCCTGTTAACGTGATTTTCCTTAATATATGGATCTTATTTCACATCTTATTGTGGTCGCAACTTTTGAGCCACAAAATTAGCTTTCTATATGAGAAAAAGAAGTGTGGCAGACACTGCTGTTAGGCATCCTATCATTTTAAACACACTAACAAGTTGACATTATTAGTGGATTGTTACACAGGTAATAATAATTTATTCTTTCAGGCTCAATAGTTTCTAAGTTTCAATATATCTTAGCTTGATTCATCTACTAGGAATATTTAATTTAGAAGTTAGAAATCTGTAAAAAATTAATATTTTTATTTTATTTGCAAGCAGAGAGAGAGAGAGAGAGAGAGAGAGAGAGAGAGAGAAGAGACAGGGTGAATGGGTACAGTATGCTAGGGCCTCCAGCTACTGCAAACAAACTCCAGATTCATGTGCCACTTTGCACATCTGGCTTTACATGAGTACTGGGGCATCAAAGTCAGATTGTTAGGCTTTGCAGTCAAACTCCTTAACCGCTAAGCCATCTCTCCAGTGCTAAAAAAAAAAAAAGTTTAATGCAAATATTGAGGATGTGGCTCAGTGGTAGAATGCGTGCCTAGCGTGCAAGAGACCCTGGGTTTGATCTGTAGCACCACTAAATCAATAAATATACATAGGTAAGATGGATACATAGATTTTAAAAAATACACAAGACTGCTCCCATTTTAGCAATCATGTCTGAAAACATTAGCAAAAGAAAACAGGAAGTCCTAACATGTCAGCATTGCTGGATGAACAAGGGAAGTCAAACAACTGAAGGATTCCCTAACAACAGCTAACATGTACTGAGCACAAACTACTGGAGTGCTTTGACTCAGTCATTGTTCCTGTGAGGTAGATACTTTTAAAATACCTTTAGACAGGTAAAGAACTGCCCCATGACACAGTAAGAATCATAGTAAGATAGTAAGATGCCTATCAATCAAAAAATTCAACTCAGGCATTTCTTTTATCATATTTTGTTCTGTTTTTGTCTTTGGACTCTGGGTCTTATGTAGCCCAGGCTGGCCTTTGAACTTGCTATGTAGTTCAGGCTGGCACTGAATTCCTGATCTTCCTGCCTCCACCTTCATAGTGCTGTGATTTACAGGCATAGACTGCCATACTGGGCAGTATGTGTATGTGCTTCTTTTTTTTTTCTTTTTCTTTTTTTAAGATGTGAACCATCACACTTGGTTTTTATAGTGTTTTTTATTTATTTATTTATTTATTTATTTGAGAGGGGGGGGGGGCACGCCAGTACCTCCATCCACTGCAAACGAACTCCAGACACATATGCCCTCTTGTGAATCTGGCTTTATATGGGCACTGGGGAATTGATCAGGTCCTTCTGCATTGCAGACAAATGCCTTAACCGCTAAGCCATCTCTTCAGCCCAATGTATGTGCTTCTTATAAGACTTTACATTCATTTTACATGAGGATTCTTGCTTCAACAAAAAGGAAGGCCCATACAAAAGTCAAAGTGACACTAGTATGCTCTGGTGACTAATATTCTTAGGTAATTTGGTTTAGGAAAAGCACTGGTAAAGAAGACACATCAGAGTAGTTTAGAGTTATTAAAAAATGTATGTCACACATGCTGTTTAGAAAGAATGCAAACCTTCATCTGAGACTTGTGTTTACCACTCTGTAGTTAGCACAAGCAGTTCCCCCCAGCCTTCCCATTCATGTATCCAAGAAGCTCATTCATGTGGAGAAGACAAAGCCTGAGTGGGGAGGAAGTTATCAGTCTCATTTCAACCTAGTGTAGGACTTATTTACCTGATCCAAGTCATTCCGCAAAGCAATTTTGCTGGTTACTAGTTCGTGGGCAAGGTCATCATTCTCCTGTTCCAACCTCAGGCTGGCCTCCTGTAATCTTCTGTTCTCCCTCTGTAGAAATAGAGCAATAGCCAGAGGTAGGCATTATTGCCTGCACACACAAGCAGAAAGGAGAGGAACTGGTGAGGAAACACAAGCAACAACCACAGGTGAAATTTCAAAGGTGTAAGAGAAGGCGCAGGTGGCACAGGAAGGCAGGCTGCTGTTTGGGAACCAACAGTGAGTTTAGCCAGCGGTGCGGACGCAGAACTCTCCCAGTGAAGATTACTGGGGCCTAAGCCCTTCATAAGTAAAATGTACCACGAAGAACAGAAGTTCCAAGTCTCCTCCCAATCCTGGGGTTTCATGCAGACCTAGATACAGACATGGGAATTGTTTGAAGCAAGCCTAGTGGCTCCACCCTTGACCCTATAAACAGCAAGACACAGTAGGAATGACACTAGTTACTTCTTCAAATTGTTTTTCCAAGGTCAGGGATCAAATTAATTGAGACTATTTAAGAACTCTAAATCCAGAATCAAGATATGTGGGTTCAAAAAGAATGAAAGGGACACGCGGACTGGTGATTCTGCTAACAGCTACTACTTTTTAGTTTTTAAGATGTTGACTTTTCAGACACTGCTTTCTGTCAGTGAGAGCAACAATCCCAGTAATAAATTTCCCAAATGTTTCTTTTGTTCTGTTCAAGCTTCAGATCAAAAAAGATTCTTGGTCAAATAAATTACTGAGCTGACTTTTTTTTTTTAACTTCTTGGTACTCTCAGGAAAAGTCTTTAGTTATGAGTAAACCAAGTGACTAATTCTGAGAAAGCAAGGAGCCCCTTCGCTGGCCATCATGAACTGGGTAAGCTCGTGTCTACTTCCAGAATAGCAGCTTAGTCTCGTATATTCCACAGCAGCAAAAATGCTTTATTTGCTGTAGTTACAGATGATTCAAAAGATAGCAGAAAGACTTCAGTGTAGTGAGACCTTCCTGGTTTTAGAATTACATGCACAACAGTGTTTTCGGCAAGGGGGTTAAAACCAGACTAAGTACTGATTCAAGAAAAAAGACAAAATATATGTCCTGGAAGACAGTGTTTCACAGCACACTGGGGAGAGGGGATTAATCTTATCTTCTAGAGAATAAGCTGGTGTCTGCTATGTAGAAAGGGAACTTAATTTCTCTTCTTTCTCTCTCTCTTTCTCTCTGAGAGCTAAGAAACAGATGGTAGGGGCAAAGCTAAGACATTCATGGAGGCAAAGGACCCATGAACAGGGAAGGCCAGCAGAGAAGTTCAAAGAAGGATCTGCACTTTGATGACATCTTTCCTACTAGAAAAAATAAGACTGAGCTGGGGGATGTTAAAAAAATTCTTACAAAGATAATCTACTTTAAAAAAAAAAGAAAAAACCCCAAATCTCATATATTGTTTGCTTGTTTGAGGTACGGTCTTGCTCTAGCCCAGGCTGACCTAGATTTACTATGGAGTCTCAGGGTGGCCTTGAACTCATGGCGATCCTCCTATCTCTGCCTCCCGTGTTGGGTTCTTAAAATATTTTAAATAAATGGTAGAAAAAAATCCAATAATAGAGAAAATGTAACCTTGTAGATAGAAAATATAACTAGAAAACCCCATTTTAATGACTATAAAGACCAGATTTTACTGTAGACAGTGAGTTATTTTTATTATTATCTTTGTCCTCTAAAAAATGTTTCTGGGCTTTCTATATTGAATGTAATACATTTATAAGAGGACTTAAAAACTTTGTTAAAAGAAAAACTCTGATTCAGAATTTCAATTTTCCTAGAAAAGACAAAATACAAAAATGAAGAAAAAAATGACAGAAGGTCATATTTTATACACCACCATACTGGACCTTCTCTTGTGACCAAGACATCATGTAAGTTCTCAGACATGCTTTCTTGCCAGGAACCCTGCCCTCCAGATATTACTGAAAAGAAAGTATACCCTGGATCTTTAGGGCAACTTGTACTTATGGAATTCTTTGTTTCCTCAGTCTACACATGGTCTACCCTTCCGTGGAAGCATCACAAATGACACGTGAAAATATGGGCCTTCACAGCTGAACCTCTGCTATAAAATTTCAATTTCTAGCTGGAGCTAGAGTTAGTCTTTATTTCTGAGACATCTATATTGCTTCTTTCTGTGGAAACAACTTAGATACTTGTAGAAAACTTGGTTTTTGTAAACATATTTCAGAAACTTTTAAAAATTAAATTTCCTCCTTGCCAGAAAAAGCAGCATTGCCCAGCACAATTTCAACATAACATATTTCACAAGGCAGACTGCTTGGGTGGAGAAGAGATTTTTCTCATTTCTTGATAAATCCCTTCCAGAGACTAAGATAAGGTTACTTCAGCACCTGTTCCTGAGTTAAGTGTCCTGCTCCTCCTGAAGCTGTACTCAGAATTCTTCCTCACCTATTATTTACATGATGTTAACTTGGCACAAATGAAAATGTGGTAGCTACCAGTTATTCAGGTTATTCATTGCTTTGAATCACTTAATCTCTAGGCAAAATCATAGACTGTTTGTGGGAAAATATTCAAGTATTTAAATACCATAACAAGTAGGGACTTCATTTTCCAATTAGAGATAAATGTCTGGTGGTTTATGTACTCTAGAAGGGAGTTATGAGTGAGCACAGCTGAAATCCTGACTCTAACGTCTCATTCCACTGCTGCAGCTTGAACTCATCTTCACAGACACACAAATATGGGGTAAGGGCAAGGTGAGGCTGGGAAGAAGTGAGCGTCTGAGGGTCCCTAAAGAGAAGACTAGCCCACAGGGCGCGCCCACTGCTCGGGCTTTAGCAAGCAGCTTGAGTTGGTGTCTGCAAAGCAAATGGCACAGTGGAAAGTGTCAGACTCCTGCTGGCGCTCACAGACAAGGGAAAGCAAGCCAGGGGTCAAAAATGCAGTATCGTCCTCAAAATTTGGGTCTGGGGTGGTGAGTGTCCTCAGGACATTCCAGTGGCGCTGAGGGCAATAGTGAGGCACTGCTACTGAGGTGAGGTTTTCCCTGAAGGAGAACTTGCCCCACACACCAAAGATTAACCCACATTATATTACTTAGTTCTTCTCTAGCCCTTCCTAAGGAGCCCCAATCACATTCAGAAATGACTGAGAACTAGCTTACCCTCCCACCAAATAGGAAGACAAAGTTGGGCTTGGTTCATTCGGAAGGTTGGCAGGGTCTGTCCCTGGGAGAGACTTGAAGTCAGCTAGGATAAGATAACCTAGTCAGTGTAGAGATAACCACACAGAGTAGGTTTAAGGAAAACCCAGAGTCTGGGGGAGGGGGGTCTGTGTTGGGGGGGAGACTAGGCAGATGGCTCCCCTTGCCTTTCAGAAAAGATTAAAGGAGCACACAAGTTACATAAGCCTGAAAACCCCCACTGTACTGTCTGAAACAAACTCCATCTCATGCAACTGACAGCATTTGAACAGAGAACAGAAACTTTCCTCTCTGCTCTCTCCCCTTCATGCACAGGAGCTGTATAGCCAGGAAAGTTTGGTTAGTAACTTTTGGGAGGAAGATACTGCATTTTTCACAGACGGACACTTATACAGACACACATAGATTAAACAAACAAACAAACAAAAAACCCAAAACTTACCTCCTCAACAGTCATAGACCAACTACCGTTTTCAACCATAGGTACAAAGACAAGTGAAAGAAAAAGGAATGTCCAATGAAATGGCACACCTACGAATACTTTGAGGAAACGGCAGTAACAAAAACAGACACTTGTTAATACTCTTGCGTTTGTTTTAGTGTCTTATGCTCTAAGTTCTCAGTGTGACCGCAAGCACCCAGTAGAGGAAAGCATACTTGAGGCAGCCCATGGGCAAGTCTCAACTCAGGAAGCTTGGAAACTCCTCCCTCTCCACACTGCTATTTGCAGTTTGCATGACTTAGGAAAATGCGGTGTGTGGAACTATTAGTAATTATGGGGTGAACTGACACTGTGCTGAAGCTGGCTTGGAAGGAACTTCCTTATAGGATAAGGTCAGTGTCCTTGAATAATGGTTCATCTCCAGGCAAAAGGATGAAATTGCTAAGCAGGGAATGCAAAAGAAAACATGATCCCAGTTCCCGTTTTCTCGTTCATTCCTGGAGATGACTTCAGAATGAAGCTGTCCAAAGCATGGTGATGAGAAAGCAGAGAGATGGGAACTGGCAAGGAAAAGAAAATGAACTCAGCTTTCAGGAAAAAATGATGGGGAAGGCGGTGGCCACATAAACCCTTGCTCAATGTTTTGGGTGTGTTGTCTGCTGCTATGATGAATTGTTGGCACAAGTTTTTACAGGCATTTAAGGGTCAGGAAAAGATGTTTTTCTAAAAAAGCCAGTACCATTTCATTAGCAAGAAAAGTATCAATTCTTGTATGTTTTCTTTTGGATACCTCTTTTAAAAGAATTGATAATCATGTTTAATTCTCAGAAGATAGCTTTTTATATATACAAAGAAATGTTTACATGTCTATTTTGTTTGTAAATAAAAATTTGAGGAAAAAACCGGATACCTAAAACTGCTTTCTGCTGTTCTTTTCTCATCACATCCACGTTTATCTTTCTGGTAGAAATGAAAAATTTTACATGTCAAACTAAAAACAAAATCTGTTGGAAGTAACTGACAGTTTGCAAACCAGACTGCATTGCTTTAAGCATTTGGAAAAGCTTAGATGCTACTGTAGCACAGAGGTTGGTATTCTTCATGGAAGTGGCTACTGGACAGTAACTATTGTCAGCTGTGCACACCAATGGCCATATTGAAATGAGTCAACACCGCCATGGTTACAAAATGGGTACCAGGTAAATAAAAAGATGCGATGGTATTCCAATAGAACTTTATTTACATAAAATTCAGTTGTGAGTCAGATTTGGCCCATAGGCCACTGTTTGTGGATCTCTAGTCTAGCACACACAGATAAGTTCACAGGTCAGTCTGGGCTAGAGGGAGACCTTGTCTCAAAAAATTAAAAATAATTAAATTGTAAACAGTTACAGATATGTAAAAAATATTATTATATAGGTTCTCTGTAAAATAGGAAGAAAAAGTCTACAAATTTAAGAAAAATGTTGGAGAATTCTGAAGATCATAAATACACATTCTAAGAAAGTCTTCTGTGCTTGGCACTTAGCACTCCCCAATGTAAGTGTAACTGAGTCAGTGGGGTAACACCATGAGAAGCTCCACTCCTCATTTAGCTACATCACGTGGGAAGCCTCCAGAGGGCACAGGCTGGCATGCCTCACCATCCTGCCCGAGAAGAAAGCAGCGCCTTCTGAAGTTTGTCATTAAGTTACTCCAGGCAGATAGAAACCACTCTCACTCATTCAATGCACATTATTTAAAAAAATGAAAGTTCCCAAAAGTCAACAACAGTCTACATAATAGGAAAAAGTAAAATATACATGTAATAAAATTATTCTCAGTGGCAGAACATTTCTCAAAGATGGATTAACTTATCTTTACATCTGTAGGTAGGGAAGGACCCACTATAATGAGGTTAATAAAACAACAACCCTATCCCCTCTTAACAGCTAAGAAATTAAATATAATTTAAACACAGTCACTTGTCAAGTTACAAAACTCTGATAATCACTGCACATCATTCTGATAGAAACATTATTATTGTTATGGTTGAGTCCAAGTCTCACTTTAGCCCAAGCTGACCTGGAACTCACTATGTAGCTCAGGCTGGCCTTGAACTAATGGTGACCTTACTACCTCAGTCTCCTGAGGAATGGAACTGAATTTCATTTTAACAAGAATTTAATATACCTAAGCTAATGAAGGAAGTTAATGTTCTAAATTTAACTACACTGAAAATGGGTAAGATATTTTAACTAGAAATTATATATTTATAATACCATGTATTTCTCAAACCCAAGAGAGTTTAAACATTCCAGATTCTGTCTAGGATATTCCCCATCAGAACTGGCAATCTTTATTGTCTTTGGGAGATTCGCAGATTTTAATTAATTGTGTCTTTAAAAACCTGCCCCACATTAGTGCGAGTAGTTCTTTAATTAAATAAGAAAAAGTTGTCATTCTCAGGGAACTATGCGGAAGAGGGGGAGGAAAGATTGTGAGAGCCATGGTAGGGGAGACTATCCAGAGGTACGGACAGGAGAACCTGGCTGATTACTAGTCTATCCATGGTCCCCTGTCACAAGGACTGATCCAGACGACCCATGGAGAAGGTTATCCAGTTGAGGGGGGAGGGGAGGGCAGTGGGGAATTGGGAATAACAACTCATTGTTTGCCCACTAAATGTTGTAACTCATTATGGACAATAAAAAAAAAAAAAGAAAGAAAGAAAAAGTTGTCATTATCCAAAGGTTGGTGAAAGCTATAGTTCTCTAACAGTATCAATTGATTAGGTAACTAAAAAACCATCCTTGTAATGAAAACAATACCTCTCCACATGAAGAAAACAGTATCTTCATTTATGAGACTACCTGTTTTTTGTGGGGGGGGTTGATGACTAACTTTAAAAATTTTGTAAGAAATGGTATATGTATCTACTAATGTAAGTTTTCTGGGGACTTGCACAAAAATGAAAATGAACTTGACACATTCTTTGGCCATATCTATATTTCATATTTGAACTCATCAATAAATTTACAAATCAACATACCAAAGAAGATAAAGAATCTCACATAAATTTGGCCAGGCACAAGTTAAGAAGGATGATAAAATAGGTTTAGAATTGATAGTCTATCTCTCTTATGGAATATTGTCATGGAATCCAACAAAGATAACACTAGTGGCTGTAAGCAGCTGTTTTGAGGTTTGTTGAGCTTCAAAAACAAACTTAATGCCAAGACCAGGTAATGCAGACAGTGTACATATGTGTGTGTCACCTACAGAAACACCATATATTATACCCACAATTAATACACAACACTAAAAATGAACACAGCACAGATTTATGTTGGTCAATAATTATTAATTAGCTAAAATTTTGTCATAGGTCTGTCTCCCTCCAACAAGTATGACCTTTATTTAAGCATTTTATTTCAACACAAGTGACTTGCCCAAGTTCATGTAAGAGTGATGGTGGGTGAGCTAGGGTGTAGCTCAGTTGGCAGAGTTCCTTCCTAGTATGTACAGGGTCTGGGTTCAGTCCCCAGCATGACATAAACCAGCACGGTAATGCACACTTGTAATCCCAGCACTCTAGTGGAGGCAGGAGATCAGAAGTTCAAGGTCATTAAAAAAAAAGACAAATCTAGGCTAGTTATACATACTTGACAAAAAAAACGGATTTAAGAAACCTGAACAGTTCAGCCACAGCATGGCCTGTTTGTTTTTCATTTCAGATGGGGGTCTCTCTATGTCACCTAGTCTTGATGTCCTGGTCTCAAGTGATCCTCCTATTCCAATCCTTCAAGTCACAGGGCACATTCTATCCTGCCCAGTTCTAAACTGTTTAAATGTACATGGTTGGACTATCACTTCCTTCTCTTTAAAGTGTTCTTCACAGATTGCTTTTCATCATGGTGGTAGTATTGAAAAATAGAATGATGCAAGCAGCTGAAGGGCTTCCAATTTGAATTCTTCATATTTCATTATTGCTTTGTTCAAGTCATTATAGAGCAACATGCTTTAGGAACCAAGTTAACTAACTGAGGAGATAATAGATATAGGCATCAAACCTTATCCACAAGGACATTATCTATTAACGATTGATTATCTTTCACAGCTATATGTGGGCATATTATCAGTTCTTGAACCAGTTCTGTAAAAAGCGAAGAATTATACTGACTGGTGTTAGATTATTGATTAGTAGTACTTAGGATAAATACAAGGGTATCAGTGATTCTTAAATAATTTGTCATATTATGTTCTATGAAGTAATAATATTTACTGAACCTCAGTTATGCTCTGAGCACAACATACAACATGCTTCAAGCTCACATCAATCCATTAAGAAATCATGTGCACTATATATTTTACAGACAAAAAAGATTCAGTAATTTGTCCAAAAACTGCTGGCCAGTGGCACAGGGACCAAAATTGCCAACTTTGATCCAAAATCCTGTGTCCCTTTTTGAGAGAACTAGGTCTGTCCGACTATAAAATTCAAATTCCTTCCACCACGGTCCTCTGCAAGAGTCCAGACGTGCTGCATGACTGTGCCATGCATGCCCAGTTCTCTGACCACAGCACCAGCTCTGGCTATAAAAGCGGAAGCCATCCTAGTGTGGGTGGTTTCCTTAATAATGCCACCAAAGTAGGACATTTCAACATTGGTAGAATAATGATGTGGACGGGGAGAAACTACTGATGAGGCTGAAGAATTCAAATAGCTGAGGAGATGAATTTCACTAGGCAAAAGTAAGTTGGAAATCACTATTTCCCAATGTTGCATGCTGTGACCAGTGTTGCTAATTACCACTGAAGAGATCTATCTTTGTGAATGGCACAATTTTTCTCAAAAATGTCACAATTAACTAGGTATACTCAATTGAAATATTTTTTTATTTTGGTTTTTTGAGGTAGGGTCTCGCTCTAGCCTAGGCTGACCTGGAATTCACTATGTAGTCTCAGGGTGGCCTTGAACTCACGACAATCCTCCTACCTCTGCCTCCCGAGTGCTGGGATTAAAGGCATGTGCCACCATGCCCGGCTTGAAATAATTTTGATTCTCAAACTGCATAATGTAGTCAAGTGTCACTGTTATTCATATTTATTTGTGGAAATAAATGTTGCAACAAATACAATTACTGTACTTGATATAATTTCCATGGTTTTTATTTTCCTTCTGAGTTTATATTTTAAAGGTTTGCTACACACAGGGGTAAATTTGAAACATCTTATGCCAGTCTTGAACAGTTCACCGTCTAAAAGTCTCTGTGGAAGTGATCATGCACAGCTAAAACAGTACTTTGCCATGTTTTTCTTTTCCTCAGTTTTGAAAGTAGAAAGCCACTTTCTCTTTTTCCCTTTCTCTCAGCTTCTTATGAAGGTTCTCAGAATAAATGCAACAGCTGGAGTTACCTACAAATATACAAACTGAAAGAAAAGAAAGATTATGGTTGGCTATTTGGGAGTCTCCCAAAATGAAGACATACCTGGACAGTCAGAACCATCCGGGACGGAACAGAGGGCACTGGACTCGACACAGCTGCTGCTTTTCAGGACATAAAAAGATCTCTTCTGCCCAGGCAAAAGAGTGCCTCCCATACCTTGTATCTATCCATCGGGTCTTCCTGCTGCAGCTGACTCTCCCGCATCGTCTGATATTCTTTTTCATATTTCTTCAGCTTTTTGGTTGGTACCTGCAGGGTTTAGGAAAAAAATGTTCAATATGACCATTAGATAGGGAAAAGAGTTTTCTAACATGTCTACTAATCAAGTTTCTGGCATTCTAAAGCAGCATTTCCAACTCAAAGGAAGGTTTAGAGCCTAGAGCTGAAGTCAGTGGACTTTTCCTATAAAGGTCCAGGTAGTATATATCTTAGGCTTTGTAGGCTATCTAGTAGACATCACAGCCATTCAAGTCTTTGTTATGGCACAAAAGTTGCCAGGTATATCAGATAAGCCAACAAGTATGGCTGAATTGCAACAAAGCTTTATTTATAAAAACAGACATAGTATCTATCTCTGTATATCATACTTCTGATATCATAACATTTGGGAGTATGAATTTAATAATTCTGTTACTTTAACTATTACATATATATATTTCACTCTACCATATTGAAAATTAAATTATTTTATAAAAATAAAAATATTGAGCAATAATAATTTAATGGATCAAAAAGAAAGACCAAAGTTTGATCCTAAAACTTGAAGAAACATAAGGTCATGATCCTGAAAGAATAAAACTATCTCAAAAACATCAATTTCTTGTAAAAACCATATCATCTTCAAAAGATAGTTGCTCTTTTTTTCTGAAAAGACTAGAATCTTTCAATAATAGAATTCTGCAACTCAACATATTATGGTATAAGGAACATAGAGTTCACCAGTAGATAAACCACAGTCTGAATGACCATTACTTACTTTATGAACTATATGATCCCTCAGCAAACAGGGATTTAACTATTTAGCCTCAGTTTCCTTACCTATGAAATGGCAGGTAAACAAATTTCTACCTCATCAAGGATACTCTCTGGTCCATGGAAATTATTAACTGAATAAACTATTCAAACAAAATTAATGTATTATAATCTATTCTGTCCCATGTGATGTATCAAATCTAGTTTCATCCTTTCCTTGGACAATCAAAAGGATATAATTCCTTTTTAGTGGTTCTGGTGACCAAACCCAGGACCTCAAATGTGCTAGGCAAGTGCTCTAACAGGGAGCTATACCACCAGCCCTATATAATTCTTTTAAACATCAAAATTTCCTTTAATTTTAGGTCCCCAAAAGAATGCCTTAATATTTTATTTTATTTTGTTCTGTCTTAAGGATTACAAGCATGCAATATTGTTCAGGAAGGACGACCTTCAGTACATATGATGCCATCAAGCAAAGGATTTTACTCTTCTTAAGCCCCCCCACAAGTTACTTTCTGTTGACTTCAAACTATGGCATTTAAAATTGTATGCACATGAAAGAAGAGAGAGACAGAGACAGAGACAGATACAAGGAGAATGGAAATCACCCAGTATAAAATAAATATAGCTTTCTTGGAAGAAGATAATTTTAATTCACTGGAATCTGGCCAGAGTTTGTTAAATAAAAACAAAGGTACCAAGTATCCTTCTCTTCATTCTAATTGCTCTGCTAGTCCCTCCCAGGAGCACCGTGATGTGCTTTTGACTATAACTGGGAAGTTTCTCAAACAGGACCCAAACCTGATAGATGTTGCAAACGTTTCCCCACCCACGTTATAAGACTATTCATCTGGCTAATCGGCCTCTCAGTCGATCAATAAGTGAGGACATTCCCCAGGCTGTAACTGAATTGCAAAACCACTGCTAAATCTTGTCATGAGAAACATTAATCCTTGATTACTCTATCTCCAGAGACCTTCCATGGCACACTGTGACCAGCTCGAGCACGACAGAAAGCCAAGTGCCACCTGCCAACTGTGGGGCTTCACAGATGGTTAGTGAAACAAGGGAAAGATTTAGGATCCTGTGCTAACAAAGCATTTGTCTCACATATAATGAATTTCTTTAATTTTCTTTTCTATATGTATTAACCATATATTCAGGAAACCAAAAACAGACTTTAAAGATCATGTAGCAAATCACTGGCACTCACCACCCCAGAGCTAAGGGACAAAGTGTGGGTTAGAAGCAGTACTAAGGTGCTTCTGCTCAAACACCCCACAGCGGGGCTCTGTGGAGCATCTACTGCCTGTGATGAAGTCTGCCTAGCAGCCATTTCCCCATCAGATCAGGAGTCCTTTTGTGGTTTTGAAACTGGAATACTATACCGCTCGATACCAAGCTGAGCATTAGTCCCATAAGGAAATATATTCTACATAGTTCTAAAATGGATCCATTTATTAATAACTGAATTACATATGGCAAGCTTGTTCCTAGAGAATTGTTCAAACTATTATTGAGATTATTTTTACATGTAAAATCTAGCTTTTAAAACTAAGCTTGCTACTTATTATGTTAAGAAGTTCATTTCAAAGTGAAAAAAATTTTTAAATGCATTACACACTCCTTATAAGCAAATCCTTTCCCATCTGGATGAGACTCTGGGATGTTTGGCTTCATCTTCTTCAGGGAAACAGCAGGTTCCCAGAACAATATGTTGCTAGGAAACCTTCCAAGCTTATTTATCTTGTGTTGTGGGGTGATACAGAGCATCTACCTGTAATTGGCACAATGTGAAAGGCAGAAGAGTAGAGAAGGAAGAGCTGATAGAGCTGATGTGAGACTATGGTTATTTATGAGGCAATCAAAGGAAATAAATAACTGCTGTTATTTAAGAGGCAAACAAAAATTTTAACAATATTCCAGGAATAAATAAAAACGTGTTATTTTAGGGAATGGAATGCTGATACTTGAGATTTTTCTTATTGGAGAAAAGAATTAAATAAAATCTCTTCAGTATGTGTATCAGTTAAAGGAACAAAGGGTCATTAAAAATTATTAGACCTGAAACAACATATTATCTTTAAGACTTTAAGAAAATATAATGCACCATTTTCCTAATTTGGGAGTCATATTTCACCAACTGTCCATCCTCTGCCTTTTCAGAAATTCTTATTTAGCTAAGTTCAAGAAATGTCCTCAGTGGTTAAAGGTGCTTGCTTGCAAGGCCTGATGGCACCCATATAAAGCCAGATGCACAGTAGGTATCATGCACACCTACTAACACAGATATAGTTAACTGGGGCTTGGGGGGGGAGCTTTGGAAACTGCCATCCAGTCAACCTCTCTCTTTAGTTTGCAGCAAAGCAGTCTGAAGCTGGGAAGCTCTACTTCTGCTCTGGCTTGTACACTCCTTCCTGGTACTGGGCCACCTGTCAGGTGAAATACTTGGAAACTGCCCTCTCTCCACTGGCACTTTCACTATTTTGGCCATATCCATACACACTCTACTATTTTTTTCTTTTTGAAAACATATTTTATTTTATAAGAAAGCAATTCTAAAGCAGGAGTTAAAGTATGAGAACTGCTCTTCAAAGATGACCGCATTCAAGTCTCCAGAACTGACAGATGTAATGCCTAACGCTGCAAGATGGATTTCCAATGTGATTAAGGTTTAGAGATGGGAATATTATTTTGGATTATTGAGTGGGCCAGGTGAAACTAGGTCATTGAGAGGGGAACCTACGGACTTCACACACAGGAAGATAGGGCCACTGCTGAAGGGCAGAGGACTTGTATATTGCTGGCTCTGACAGCAAAAGCAGCATTCCCACAGTTAAGGGACCATGGCAGGCAGCCTTCATACACTGGAAAGAGCAAGGAAATGGATTCTTCCTAAGGAGCACACAGTCCTTCAATACCCTCATTCTAGGTCAGCGAGACCCATGGCATTCTTAAACTACAAATCTGAAAATACATTTATGTCCTTATAATCACTTAAGCTTGTAGTTATGCTAATAGGAAACTAAACCACATTACAAATATGTGCTATTATATGCTTAAAAACAACATAGTTGAAAGTCTTAAAAATTCCATAATGAAACTCATTATTTTGTATGCCAATTTAAAACAATGTTAAAACACAAGAGCTGATCATGGTGGCAAACACTTTTAATCCCAGCATTCAAGGAAGTTGAGATCAGAGGTTAACTGTAAATTTGAGGCCAGCCTGTGGGACAGAATGAGTTATAAGTTAGTCTCAAGTAGAGTTATATCTTGTCCCAAAATAAAGTTTTCTTTAAGCAGAACATGGTGGCTCACACCTTTAACCCTACAACACTTGGGAGGCTGAGATAGGGGGGTTCACTGTGAGTTGCAAGGCAGCCTGGGCTAGAAGTGAGACCCTACCACAAAAAAAATTTAAACCCTCCAACTCCCTTCATTTAACCATGTATAAGCATGTCAATATAAAATAAGCTATTAAGCTTTATGTTATAGGTACCTGGATATAAGACTAGACAAAGTAAACAAAAGAGAACAGACAGTTGGCTCCCTTTCTGTTTTCTCTCTCATATCAGTCATCAGCCCTGGCTGTAGAATCTGTTATACTGCAGCCAGGTCTTGCTAAGGATCTGAGCAACAGCCACTGGTATTTTCATTATGGTTTTATTGCATTCCATTTTTAAAATGCTCATTCAGACCTTCTGAAATGATTTCAGGACCCGCCCGCATTCTGAAGGACACTGCTCTAAATCAAATGGGCATTTTCATCCATTTCCCTGATAACATGCAGTGGCTGTCAGTTCTAAATCATCATTACACACTCCACTCCTGCTATCTATACCCTTACTTGCCATTTACTGATGACAGTAATTCTTACTCAGCTGTTATTAGAAAATAATAAAGAAACAAGTCTAAGAAGTTTAAGGCTATGGTGGTAGGGGAATGGTGAGGGAGTGTTAAGCAGTGAACTTCAGTAACAGGAGAGGGAAAAGCACAGTAATTGCTCAGCTGTGTTTCTCTTTTTCCATGTTGATCATGAGGACTGGCATCAGTCAGAGATTCAGGAGAGGATGATAGCTAAAGAACACAAGTTGAGTGTCTTTTCTAGTAAATATTTGTGCCCAGAGGTGCTTTGGATTTTGGAATATTTATAAATTCATAATGAAATACCTTGAACATAGAACTGAAGTCTAACCATAAAATTCATTTATATTTCAGATATATTTTTTCTTTTTAAAAATATTTTTATTAAATAATCTCCAAATTTATTTGGGATGGCAAAAGGCCTCGGATATCCAAAGCCCTACTTAGTAAAAGAAGCACGTCAGGTGGTATCACTATACCCGACCTAAAGATATATTACCAAGCCATCATAACAAAAACAGCATGGTACTGGCACAAAAATAGACAGGTAGATCAATGGAACAGAGTTGAAGACCCTGCCATAAGCTTGAGCAACTATAGTTACTTCATATTCAACAAAGATGTTAACAATATTAACTGGTGTAAAGACAGCATCTTTAACAAATGGTGCTGGACAAACTGGATAAATATTTGCAAGAAAATGAAACTAGACCCTCTCCTCTCACCATGCACAAAAATCAACTCCAAATGGATCAAAGACCTCAAAGTAACACCTGAAACTCTGAAAACCCTGGAAGAAAAAATTGGAGGAACTCTCTATGAGGTAGGAATAGGGAAAAACTTCCTGAACAAACCTCCAATAACCCAGAAAGTACAACAATCACTTAACCAATGGGATCTCATCAAGCTAAAAAGCTTCTGTACAGACAAACATACCATACTCAAAGCCAATAGACCACCATCAAACTGGGAGTTAGTCTTTGCCAGACACAATACGGATAGAGGTCTAATATCTAGGATGTATAAAGAACTCAAAAACTCAAATGAAAAATTATCAAACAGCCCTCTCACAGAATGGGAAACTGAACTCAACGGGGAATTCACAGAGGAAGAAATACAAATGGCCAACTCCCATTTGAGAAAATGTTCAATGTCATTAATCATCAGAGAAATGCAAATCAAAACAACAATGTGATTCCATCTTGCTCCAGTCAGAATGGCAAACATTAAAAAAAAAATCTACCAGCAATAAATGCTGACAAGGATGTGGGGAAAAAGGGACCCTCATTCACTGCTGGTGGGAATGCAAACTTGTACAACCACTATGGAAAGCAGTGTGGAGGCTCCTGAACTTGGAGCAGATCATTCTAACCTACGGACAGATCCAGTATACCCACTGAGGAAGTACCCCAGTGGGTAGGGGACAGAGAGGAGGGAAACGGGGACACATTCACAAGATTTGCTCATACAATGTATATGCTTATTCATAATAAAGATATTAAAAATATTTTATTTATTCATTTGCAGAGAAAAACAGACAGAAGAGAAAGACAGAGAAAGAATAGGTACACCAGGGCCTCTAGCCACTGCAAATGAACTCCAGATGCATGTGCCACTTTGTGCATCTGGCTTTATGTAGACCTTAATCACTGAGCAATCTCTCCAGGCCCTCATATACATCTTAAATACATAACTGGAAGATGACTTTATACAACAGTTTTAGTGCATCTCTATTTTGACTGAAACCTGTCACACAAAGTCAGGTATGGAACTTTCCACCTTTGGCATCATGTCAGCGTTCAAAAAGTTTCCAATTTTGGAACATTTTAGATTCCTGGATTTTATAGATTAGGTGCTCAACCTGTACACCCAGTTTTGTTTATTTCCTAACTTTTCTCTTTTCATTTTAAAAGTATAGTTCTTATTTCTTATTTTTATTTTTTTAATTATCTTGGGTGGGTCTCTGATGTTGTTCACAGGAAAGCAGCCTTCTCAGTAGGGGGCAGAATGTAAGGAAGTTCAGGAAAGCTAGAAATGAACATCCTTTCCTGGGAGGGCAGTGCAGGAAAGCAATTCCAGAGACTCAGGAAGCCAACAAGTCTGGGATAGGGTTGTAAGACCCTACCCTAAGGCTATATAAAGGGGAAAGAAACCGCCTTTGCCCCTGCCTCCCCTATCCTGCCTGTTTGCTATTTTCTGTGTGTAGTTCTGGTGATGGGTTTTTCTCTCTGCTTGGTCCTGTGAAAGGGGGTCAGACTTTTGCCATTATGTAACTTCCCCTGGATCTGTAATGTCAATAAATCTTTTCCTCCCATGACTGTGCCTGGTTTGGTGATTCATCCTAGCAGCATGTAGCTGACTATGACAAGTGATTTTTGGAATTTGAGGGGAAAGTACATAAGATATACCAGTTTCTCAATTTAAAGTACTATCAACATTTGGGTCAGGTGATTTTTTGTTTTCTTGCAGTGCTGAGGATTGTATACAGGGCCTTGTACATGTTAGGCAAGCATTCTACCTATGAGATACATGTCCAACTCAGGCTAGATGAATTTTGATTGTGTATATGCCCCATTACCAAGTCCCTGGAATCCCTAGATGTATTTACCTTCACATGACTGGGACAAAATACCTGACCAAAAGCAGCTGATGGGAGGAAAGGATGTATTTAGGCTTATATTCTCGAGGGGAAGTTTCATGATTGCAGGAGAAAGCAGAGTTCGGGTATCCCCTCCTTGACACAGTAGGTGGAAAACAGCAGCAGGAGAGGGAACTGGGCTCTGGAAAGGGAGAGCTAGCTACAGCACCCTAAAGCCCACCCTTAGCAACACATCTCCTTGAGCAAGGTTCTACCTCGAAATTGCTTGGTACCAACTTGGGACCAAGCATTCAAAATACATAAGTTTATAGAGGATGTCTGATTCAAATCACCACACTAGCTCACTTACCTCACCTATAATGGATGATCATGTCTGCTTGTTGCTGTGACAACCAGAATACCTACCCATTTCCACACAAGGGCTGAAAGATTGAGTTAAACATGGGATCTGCACTGAAATTTACTGAGCTAACCTGTCAATAAACAAAGGAGGCTACTTCTGATATCTGCTTCCCTCTTTTTCTTCCTTCCCATTCCCATCTTTTAAAAAAATTATTTAGGACCTTGGGTATCATCATGAAACAAGGCTGGACTTGAACTATGGGAAAGGATGATCCTGACTCCTGAACTTCCTGCCTCCACCTTCTGAGTACTGGGGATTAAGCGTACTACTACTTCCTGCTGTTTCCTTCCATCCTTTTTGTTTTATTTTGTTTTTTGAGATAGGGTCTCACTCTGGCCCAAACTGACGTGGAATTCACTATGTAGTCTCAGGCTGGCCTTGAACTCACAGTAATCCTCCTACCTACCTACCTACCTCTGCCTCTCGAGTGCTGGGATTAAAGGCATGAACCACCATGCCTGGCTCCTTCTGTTGTTTTTTTTTTTAATATTCATTTGAGAGAGAAAGAGAGAGAGGAGAGAGAGGGGAGAGAGAGAGAGAGAGAGAATGGGTATACCAGGGCACTTTGCCACTGCAAATCAACTCCAGACACATGTATCACGTGTATCATGTATGATGTGGGTACTGGGGAATTGAACTTGAACTCTAGTCCTACTGCTTAGCAGGAAAATGCCTTAACCACTATGCCATCTCTCCAGCCCCCTTTGTTATTTTTGATCAGCAGTAATTGGCATTAAGAAAAGTATGGGGGCTGGAGAGATGGCTCAGCGGTTAAGTCACTTGCCTCCAGTGTCTAAGGCCCCCAATTCAATTCCCCAGGACCCACATAAGCCAGAACCACAAGGTGGTAGCCCTGGTGCGCTCGCTCTCTCTCTCTCTCTCTCTCTCTCTCTCTCTCTCTCTCTCTCTCTCTCTCTCTCTCTGCTTGAAAATGAATAATTTTTTTTTTTTAAAGAAAAGTATGGGAGACCAGGTATGGTGGCACACACTTTAATCCCAGGACTGGGGAGTCAAAGGTGGGAAGATCCCAATGAGTTTGAGGATACCCTGAGACTACATAGTGAATTCCAGGTCAGCCTGAACTAGAGCAGGACCCTACCTTGAAGAAAAAAAAGAAAAGAAAGAAGAGTATGGGATGGCTGGGGAGATGGCTCAGATGCCGTACTAGCATGAGAAACTGAGTTCTAATCCCAGAGCCCACCACATTTAAGAAAAAAAATAATAAAGCCTAGCCTGGTGGTATGTTTATAATCTCAGTGCTAGGGAAGTGTGTAGGCAAGTGGATCCCTGGGGCTCACTGGCCAGCCAGTCTATCCTAATTAGGCAAGCTTCAGACCAATAAAGAAACTGTTTTAAAAAAAATGAGTGGATGCTGCCTGAGGAATGATGCTCAAACAGCTTGGCCTCTGCCCTCTGCATGCATATTGGTGAGCACATGAGCGTGAACACACACACACACACACACACACACACACACGAGAGAGAGAGAGAGAGAGAGAGAGAGAGAGAGAGAGAGAGAGAGAGAGGAGAGAGAGAGAAGTTTCAGTTTATTTTACATAAAAAAATTTCTAACAGTTTTACTGTGCTAACTTAGGAAAATATTTAATTCTCTTAAGGTAAGTTACTCAAAATTGACAAAACAAAAACAAAAACAGAAAAGGCTTGCCCTGGGTCATGCTGCTGGCAAATTGAGAGTCAGAAATGGAGTCTAGACAAACATCCTCCACAATCTTCCCTCTTTACTTTCCTGTATTGTGCAGGACCACAGCATTAAGGCAAAGCTCAGAGTCTAGACAGAGTACCATTTAAACATGCCTAATTTCTATTGTCATAAGAGCAACAACAGATGATCAGAAAGGGAGAGCAAGAGGAAATTTGTGGGGTGAGGATTTTCACCATGCAAGCTTCCTTGCTCAATTAAAAAAAATGCAGCATCTTCTCCTGGGTTCAAATGAAACATTAGGCCAATCACTCATAAGAAGCTATTTCTGAGTGCTTAAAGAATCTGCTTCTCTACTTTAGAAAGCAAAAATAAAAAAAGAGCCAGGCCTGGTGGCACAGGCCTATCATTCCAGCTACTCAGGAGGCTGATGCAAGATCATGAGTTCAAGGCATGCATGGGTTGTTTTTTGAAGCCATATCTCAAAATAAAAATAGAGCTGGACATAGTGGTACACACCTGTAATCCAAGGACTTGGAAGTTGGAGGCAGGAGGATCAGGAGTTCAAGGTCAACCTTGACTACATAGTGAGCTCAAGGCCAGCCTGGGCTATGTGAAACCCTGTCTCAAAACAAACCAAACAAGGGCTAAAGCGATAGCTTAGCGATTAAGGCATTTGCCTGCAATGCAGAAGGACCAGAGTTTGATTCCCCAGTGCCCATATACAGCCAGATGCACAAGAAGGAGCATGTGTCTGAAGTTCATTTGCAGTGGCTTGGATGCTCTGGTGCGCCCATATTCTCTCTGTCTGCCTCTCTCTCTCTCTCTCTCTCTCTCTCTCTCTCTCTCTCTCTCTCTCTCTCTCTCTCTCTCTCTCAATAAATTATTTTAAAAAAAAACAAAAAAAAAAAACTGTGGGAGTTACCTGATATTGCTGAGACAAAACACCAAACCAGAAGCACCTTACAGAAGAAAGGGGTTTATTTCCATCTTATATTTTTGAGGGAACTTTTCATCATGGCAGGGAAAGCATGGCAAGAGCAGTTGCTAGGCATCACATCTCCATAGCAGCCTGGACACAGCAGAGAGTGAACTAGCTAGCACTGACAAGTGGGGTTGGACTATAAAATCCTAAAGCTGCCCCGAGTGATACACCTCCTCCAGGAAGGCTCCACCTCCCAAAGACTACACCAGTTGGGGATTAAGAATGAGGCTTAATCGCTGGGCATAGTGGCGCACGTCTTTAATCCCAGCACTCGGGAGGCAGAGGTAGGAGGATCACCATGAGTTCAAGGCCACCCTGAGACTACATAGTGAATTCCAGGTCAGCCTGGACTAGAGCAAGACCCTACCTTGAAAAACCAAAAAAAAAAAAAAAGAAAAAGAAAAAAGAAAAAAAGAACAACAGAATGAGGCTTAATCACAAACACAGGCTATGGGAGACATTTCACAATGAAACCACCACACCAACAAACATCAGTGGTAAAATGCTTACTTAGCTTGTATGAGGACCTAAATTCAATCCCCAGTAGTGTCCCTCCCCCCCAAAAATATTAATGGATACAAATAACGGTGAGTGAAGCCAGTCATATTGGTGCATGCCTTTAATCCTAGCACTCAGGAGGCAGTGGTAAGAGGATCACCGTGACTTTGAGGTCACTCTGAGACTACATAGAGAATTCCAGGTCAGCCTAGACTAGAGCAAAACACTACCTGGAAAAATAAAAAGTAAAATAAAATGAAAAAGTTTGTATGACCTATGTTAATATTTTTCAAAGTAAATCTTCCTGGTAGTAATAAACCCAAGTACTTAAAAATTAATATAATAGACCAAAGACACTAGCCATTATGTATTGCAATGTGCACTCCAAATAATTTCTTAGGATGAATATAAACTATTACATTGAATATATTAATCATTAGTGAACAAAAAATAGAAATATAGTGTCACATTCCTTGGAAATTTAGAGCAACATGAGGGTTTCTAAGGTAGCATCATTGTCACCTCTGCAAGAACTTATCAAGTTAGACATAAGTGTGTCAGTCAAAACTGAAGTTCTAGTAGTTGGGTTGAAACAGTGTAAGTTAAAAAAGGCCTTGGGGGAAAATGGAAGGAGTCAAGAGAAGACATCTAAGCAGAGAGGTCTTTACCTATGTTTCACTTAATCATACTAGACAGCAACAGAAACTACTTTGAGCTGTTAGAAATAAAAGAGCTATTAGTCACATTTTACTACATGAAACTTAGGGGGTAAAAACTCCATAGGACAGCAGAGCCTAAAAATTATTGTTAGTTGAATTCCAAAACTTAAGGAGCATAAAGGCTCAAGGGGGTTAAGGTAAGGACAGGCATGTTTCTTACTCTAACTCTCAAGGGTACAAACATCAAATTACTAAGTATTCTTTTTCTGAATTCATACTAACATGCACACTTGCTTTCATTTCCTAACATGTCAGCTGTCCCAATCACTTGGCCTAATGGTACATACAGTTGTGACAGGTTCCTTGATGCATTCATGAATAATTGTATGATGCAGCCACTTCCCAACGTTCCCAGCTCACTGCAGAATGTAGCATGCTCATCAAATTGTCCATGATAGCTTCTAAAATATTGATTTCTACTTTCATTAGCTCATTCAGATATAAACTATCTGGTTCTAATGCTGCAACTTTGGGAGACTGGCATTTTATAGGGTCTGATTATCAGTTTACTTTTAATTTTTTAATCATAGAAATCTAATTTAGCATACTATTTTTTGTAAAATTTCTTGGCACTTCTGTTCTTGATCTTTATTATCAATAAATATCTGAAAGTAGAGGAATTTTCTATATCTTTATTTGGAAAATAATCTGATTTGTAGTTTCTGGTCTAGAATTTCTAGTGAGCACAACCTATATTTTCAACAGTTAACTCTAAACCATCATTTGGATGACTCACATTTGATGTGATGGTTAGGTTTTGTTGTCAACTTAATCTTTTTTAAAAAAATATTTTATTCATTTTCAAGCAGAGATAAAGACAGAGAGAGAGAGAGACAGAGAGAATGCCAGACCTTGTGTGTCTGGCTTACATGGGTACTGTTGCGGTCAGCTTTCTAGTTGCTACACAGAAAGAACCCAAGCAAAAGCGGCTTATGGAGGAATGGGTTTATTTGACTTACGGACTCGGGGGGAGATTCCATCCTGGCAGGGAAGATGATGGCATGAGCAAAGGGGTGGACATCACCTCCGCCACAGCACTGCAAACAGCGTCAGGAAGGTGTGCCAAATACTGGCAAGGGGAAGCTGGTTTATAACCCCCATAAGCCTGCCCCCAACAACACAGCTTCATCAAGGTTGTAAAACCCAAACTGCCATCCGCTGAGGATCAATTACCTAGAACACATTCGTTTGTGGGGGACACCTGGATCAAACCATGACAGGTACTAAGGAATCAAACCCAGGGCCTTAGCACTGGAGGAAGCAGCTTAACTGTTGAGCCATCTCTCCAGCCCTCCACTTAATCTTTTTAATTATCTTGGGTGTCTCTTTTGTGGGACCCTGCTGAGAGGCATGGAGGACACAGGGTTAAAGGAAAGTTGAGACTCGCCTAGAACCCAGATAATCTCATCCTGAGACGAGCAGGAGTTCTGCTTACTCCCTCCCTCCCCAACCTCCAGCCACCTGGCAGGCCTCAGAAAACGCTGATAAACCCAGGCATTTCAAGGCCTGGGTTTACTGGAGTTCACATAATTCAACCATAAGGTAATAACAAGGCCCAGGCAATGAGAAAGTCCTTCCAGTTTATCTATGCAGCTGGCCACTGCCCATCCTTTCATGAGACATCCACAGGCCACCCTGCCCCCCCCCAATCCCCTTGCCACTTATCCCCCTGCTTCTCCTTTTCCCTTTTGCAGAAAAGCACCTTCCCCAACCTAATAAACGATCTGTTCACTGCAACTGTCTTCCAGGTGTCTATGCCCATTAGGCTCACAGCTGTCCCAAGACTCTGCCCACCCAGTTCTGTGGATAAACAGGAGGTCAATGCACAATGCCCCTGCCAAGTAATCCACCCACAGTCTCTGATGTTGTTCACAGGAAGGCAGCCCTCTTAGTAGGGGGCAGAATGTAAGAAAGTTCAGGAAAGCTAGAAATGAACATCCTTTCCTGGGAGGGCAGTGCAGGAAAGCAATTCCAGAGACTCAGGAAGCCAACAAGTCTGGGACAGGGTTGCAAGACCACACCCTAAGGCTATATAAAGGGGAAAGAAATCTCCTTTGCCCCTGCCTCCCCTTCCATGCCTACTTGTTATTTTGTATGTGTGGTGCTGGTAATGGGTTTCTCTCTCTGCTTGGACCTGTGAAAGGGGGCCAGCCTCTTTCGCTATTATGGAACTTCTCCTGGATTTGTAATTTCAATAAATGTTTTCCTCCCATAACTGTGTCTGGTTTGAAGATTCATCCCAGTGGCATGGGGCTGACTACAACAGAAGTACTTAGCATTGTTCTGTTGGTCCATTAAGTTCTGATTTATATTTTCTTCTCCTTCTTCCTCTCAATACCCACATTACTTTTTTTTCTTTTTCAGTTTTTTTTTCAAGGTAGGGCCTTCACTCTAGCCAGGCTTACCTGGAATTCACTATGTAGTCTCTTGCTGTCCTCCAACTCACAGCAATCTTCCTACCTCTGCCTCCCAAGTGCTGGTATTAAAGGTGTGTGACACCACACCTGGACCACATTACATTCCCTTACAATTTATTTTCCTAAATTTTTTAACCTCATATTTTAAACATGTCTATATTTGTGCCCAGTGCAGAATGCAGGTACACTTACTACAAAGTGAATATGCATACATTGGTAGAATGGGCTAAAATGACTTTTATTGATAGGGATATCCAAAAAATTTGGAGACAACCTCCAAATTCTGCTCTAGCCACACTGGACTATTGTATTCATTCATTTGCTTATTTATTTATTCATTCATTCATTTATTTTGGAAACAGGATCTTATGTAGCCCAGGCTGGCTTCACATCCACAATGTAGCAGAGAATGGCCTTGCATTCCTGATCCACCTGTCTTTTCCTCCAAGAGCTGGGATTACAGGCAGGCAACACCACACCTGGTTCTCATAGTGGCGTTGCTTTAAGGCATCATGGTGTATCCTGGCTTAGGCTTCTGCTGGGATGAATCCAGCATGTTCACTGTAAAATTTTGAATCACACAGTCCAAGGTATGGTTTTGCACTTTTATTTTTACAAAGTTTCCTAGGCAGTTCAGATACATGGTCTATTTGAAAACCATTGCAGTAAAACAAAGTGCTGCAATGGAAGAATCAGTAACAGCTCTTGAACTGGTCAAAAGAGTATGTATTAGTTTTTAAGGGAATATGTATTCTAAATACCCATTTTCCAGCAACCAATTTATAAACCAACTAACTCTAAGGAGAATAAATTTGTAAGGATGAAAGAACTTGTTATTTTGATGCTCTAAATATATTTAAGCATCTTTATCTATGATCATTTTGGGAGGTAAATGAAATCATATTCTTTTGTTTGTTTGTTTTTTCAAGGCAGGGTCTCACTCTAGCCCAGGCTGACCTAGAATTCACTATGTAGTCTCAGGGTGGCCTTGAATTTACTGTGATCCTCCTAACTCTGCCTCCCAAGTACTGGGATTAAAGGCATGCACCACCACACCCAGTTTTTCTGGCCATACTCTTTATTATTATTATCCATAATTAGATACACTTAATAAGGGAATAATGTGTTGATGTCTTCACTTCCCCTGTTTCCCTCTTCCCTTTCCCCGGTCAGTTGGATATCCTCCTCCGTGGGCAGTATGGATCAGTCCATGGTGTAGGGGGTTGTGAACTGCCTAGGAGTTAACCCGATTCCAAACCCCCTTTGCATGTGGCCATACTCTTTTAAAAACAATTATTTGAGCTCCACAGTTTCTCATAGGGTGGTAGGGGATTAAAAAGGCTGTACGTGAAACTGTATTCTGCCAAATATTGGCTGTGTAATTTTATAAACAATTCATTTAGGCCTCTTTGTCAGAACTTTAATTTACAGTTTATAATGGAGTAACACAAACTATCACTACTATCAGACATTGCCTTTTATTAAGCACATAATGTATATTGTAATACTTGATTAAGTACTCAACATAAATTGTAGGCTTCACAAAGGTAAACTAGGTTTAACTATACCCATTTTATAAACTGAGCAAGTTGTGGCCTAAGTAACATGCACAGGCACCATCAGAATGACAACAGGCTTAATTATGTGTGCTACAGGACCCTCATCTGCACTACCTGTCATCAGCCAGCCAGAACACATTGGGACCTCCAAATGCCTGATCAGGAGCCTGTTGCAAGTACTGAGCCTTTCCACTCAAGGATGGGCAGACCATTATTTTAACATCTGATTGCAAGTTAATGAACCTCAGATACTTGTCACACTACCCGGCATTAAAAATATGAACACTTGCTTTCACCCTGATTTTTGCAGAAAATGTAGAAAAAAAGAGAAGGTCAAATTGTTTCTGGGATAGCTGAGTCAGGAATTTAATTCTGGGAGAAACCTGCTTAAAATTCCACACAGTCTTAAGAGGGGGCAGGCTGACACGAGACATTTTTTTTCTCTCATAGCATTCTGAAAAAAAAAAAGTATTGAGAACATAAACCACCCAAGAGATTTATAGCGTAAAGCAAATCACCTTAAGGTACTAGAATTTGCCAGCACTCAGATGGAACATTTGTTGAGGTCCACATCTTCCTTGAGAATGCCCATGTTTGTGTTCTATTTTCTTCTTTTTTCTCTTCCTACTGATTTACAAATGCTGCTGGGCTCTTTTCTTTACTCACAGGCAACAGTTGCTGGAATTTTTTATTAGGTTTTAAATCTCTTTTTATTAGATTCTTTGCATTTAGAGGAGAGAGAAAAGCCATTTAGAGTGTGACTATATTGGTTATTCTCAATTTGGGGGAAAATTATAAAAATTCTAACTACTTTTCTCTTTACAAAATTACGAGAACATAATATCTCAAATGAGTATGCCATGTTGAATGCTTTGACTTCTTTTTGAAGAAGTACTCAAAATCTACTGGAGTATCTCAAATAAAATCTAGTATAATGTTTGGAGAAGAAAAGAATGACCACCAAGTGCTGAAAATTGAGATTATAAAATGGTTGGCATTGCAATAATTTGGTTATATGTTCAATGGTAATGGCTTGATCCAGGGAGTATTTAATTAGAAGCCCCAAACTGGATTGCAAAACACTGATACAGCTAGACATTCAGAGTAAGCCAATTAAGCTTGCTTGAACCCAGAAAATGAGAGGAGAGAGAATGATTGGGGAGCCAAGTAGGACACTGTTCTCTATTACCCTCATACACTCACTGTAACAATGCTTTGCCACCACAGAATGTAAGAAACCCGAGGCAGTGCTTTCATGCCATTTGTTATTGGCCATTGGATCAAGCAGACATGTAGCTCCTTTAAAAATATCTGCAGTAGACAGAAGACTCTAGGCGATTATGCTGTAAGAAATTTGAGACTAATGTATAAGACAGATATACATATATATCACAATATTTTTAAATAGGTTCAACTTTACTATTCCAGACTGAGGAGGGCAACCTTGACTGGATGAATCTAAGGAAGTAAATCGGTGAAACGTCATTACGAGCAGTAGTAAATTGCACGATGACTGCATTGCTAGTTTTCTGCATCAACTCTTTTGAGATAGGGACTCCTATGTAGGTTTAGCTAGATTGAAAATCACTATCTAGAACAAGCTGGCCTCAAACATAGCAATCCACTTGCCTCTGCCTCTACAGTATAGACATTAACTTTTTAACACAGGAAGAAAAAAAAATCAATGACTATTTTTTTGGTGCCTATAGTATGAGAGACATTTGTTCATGTGTGCAGATTGCATGCCTTGTGTGCAGATGTGCATAGGCCATAGGACATCAGGTATCCTTCTCTATCATTTTTTCACCTTATTTCCTTGAAACAGAGTCTCATTGAACCTGGAGTTGGCATCACTGGCTGACCAGTGAGCCCCAGAGATCCTCCTGTCTCTACTCTCCTCAGTGGTGGGGTCAGAGGCATGTGCAACCATACCCAGTCCTTTATGTGGGTGCTGGGCGTTAACCTCAGGTCCCAATGCTAAAGCAGCAAGCTTTCTTACCCACTGAGTCATTTCCTCAACTCTCCAATGACTATTTTTAAAACCTACCCATTGCTGCTTATGATAGTACATATCTGCAATTCCAGTATGTGAGGCCAGAGAACTGCTGGGAGTTAGAGGCTAGCTTGACTGCAGATCACTTTTGCTGAAGAACCACAGAAAGCCATCTATCAGCATCGAGAGACCCTTCAAAGTCCAGAATGGTAACCAGCCTCCAGATGGTAGTTGGTGCAGTTCCGGAAGGCACTGCATAAGCTGCCAGGGGAAGCTCGTCAACAATAGTTGGAGTAAACAGAGACCACTGACATGAAATGCAGTCTGCCACCATGAGTAGGCTGAACACACTTCCTACTGGGAAAGAACAGCGAACCAAGAAATGAACACTTGTGCAATGGAGGTGCAAAAGCCTGGGGGAGGCAATCAACAGCTTTTAATTCAGCAAAGTAATCCACTCAGTGATGGGGAGCCCTAAACTGAAACTGGGGACTCATGGCAAAATGTACTTTGAACCAAAATCTTGGGACCCCCCAAGGAGAAAATCACTTTACAATTTAAATTCACTGTACAAGTGATTTACAAGGAGGCTATTAACAATAGAATCTAGCCAATTCAGAAATGTGTATCTAAATTAACCTATACTGATCTCACTCTCTGATGGAGATTCTGTATTTTTCAGAAGGCAGCGAGACAGTTGTGGCTCTTCCAACCCTACCAACGAGCCGCAAGCCGATAGCTGACATCCTGGCAAAGATGAGTCACACCAGACCTACTGTGGAGGATCCACATGGACCCCTGCAGAGAGTGGTGGGATAAGTAAGAGACCTATAACCACAGCCAATCAGTCAACACAGGATAAGCCAGACAGACACCGTTTTTCAACACAACCTAAAGCAGAAGTACAAAGGCCCTTAAGACCTCAGCAATAAAGCAGCCTTAATACTTACCTACCACGACTCAGGGAACTGATCAGAAGAGGGGGCAGAAAGATTTTAAAAGCCATGGTGAGGGAGAACTTCCAGAGACATGGCCCCCTCAGTAACAACATACAAAGTTGGGTGGAACCGGGTTGACTCCTAGGCTATCCATAACCCCCTACCCCATGGATTTATCCAGACTGCCCATGGAGGAGGATACCCAGGTGATTGAGGACAGAGAAGAGGAAAATCAGGGAACTAGGGACACCAACACATTTTTGCTCATTCAATGTATCTAATTATGGATAATAAAGAAAAAAAAAAGAAAGAAAGTACCAGATCAGCCAGGGCAAAAGAGTAAACTTTGTCTCAAGACAAAACAAATAAATATCATCTAGTTACTAACTCACTGCACTAACCTAGCCATCCTCGAACAAATAATGTACAACCTGTTCCTTCAAGGAATTTAGTCTATAGAGAAAAAGATAATTTCTAAAGAAATTATCACACAACTAAAATCTATATTGCACTTACACTCTAAGGGAAGCTTAAAAGTGGAAGGACAGTACAGATTCTACATGTGACTTCTCCAAGGAATGACCATGAAGTTGATCAAGCTTGAAGTAAGAGCCAGTGAGCAGTGGGCAGAGAATGTTCCAGGCACAGGGACAATGAGCACAGGATGGAAAAGAGCGAAATGCCTATATAGCTTACCAGCCCAATTCAAAACGAAGTCCCTTGTTCAAAATCTAAGAATGTCAAGATGTGTGACAGTACTGAGTGTGGGGACCTGTGCAAGTTTACATGTCACATCCACGAAGCTGGCTCTAGGGAAGGATATGTGTCAGAGGGGCTGCAGGCCAGGTGTTGGAGCACAGCAAGTGAGGGGAGAAATTGCTATCCAAAGCTGAAGAGGTCTGAGGGGCACACAATCCCAGGTGCATGGTTTCCAGGGAGCAACCTCACAGTGTCTCCTTATAGTCACATCCCCCAAACTGTTACTATGACCTATTGTGCAAGCCAGGATGTTATGTAATCATATGGCCTGTGCTGAAAGGAAGACACAGTCTGTTTTTATGGGGCATACAGATAATTCTTTAATTTAGGGTTCTATCTGCCAAGTTCCTTAAGAAAGGTATAAGCACAATTTGTGGGAGAATCAAGACATGAAGATTGCTCACTTGGAGTGGAGACTTACAAAGCCCACAGACAGGAGTACTGCAAACTGACTTAAATGAGTATTCCTGCCTTAGACGGGTGAGTCTACCATGCCTCTGCAGTACTCTTATGTGCCAGGCCCCAAGTGTTGTGTGTTGGGGGTTTTAATTCATTGAGTCCGCCATATAAGAAGTAGCCACTATTATCATTTTCATCTTACTGAAGAGGAAACAGAAGCATAGATGAAATGAGTTGCCCAATATTATATAGCTGGCATGCTAGGGATTTCATTCAAATCCAAGCAGCCTGAGTTCAAAGTTCTTGCTGATTTGCTATAGGACCCTACCCTTTCACTAGCATTATATTTTATTTGGCTGTCTTTACTTAAAATCTATAACTGTACCTTTTATTTTCCTTCCCAGTCTTCTGTTCTCTCCCTCCCTCTCCTACACACACACACACACACACACACACACACACACACACACACACACACACACAGCTTTAAATTAGCTAGAAGATATGCAAGAAAAACAATGGTCCTCAAGATTTATTGATTTTCATATGTAGAACCTGAATTGGCAGGGATGACCACATGGAATAGATTGTGGTCTGAATTTCACTCTGTCACTAATGACAGCCCTAGTGTGCATCTATTACGATAGTCAACTAGAGATCATATAGTGATAGTTAATTTCTACTGACTCCAAGAACTGTGAGAACTTAATTAATGGAACTCTGGGAATTTATACATTGGTTCCCAGAGTCCCTATGACCCAATGCTGGACCTGTGCATGCATAGGCTCATTAACTCAATAAATGCCTGTTATGCACAGGCACTATGCCGTGTGCTATGTGAAGCACAAAGATGGCTCAAAACAATAAACTTTAACATTTATAGTGTCATAACAGAAATACCTCATGCTGTCATGTTTAGAGGAGAATATTTTCACAATTTCTCAAGAAATTAAGAATATACTAGCAGGAGGAGCTGGCATGTGAGGATTGTCCTACATGGATGTTTTGTTAATGACTGAAAAGTGTCAGGACTGGAATAGTAGTATAGACATCTATAGTCTCCAAGGACTGGAGATAGAGACACCATAGGTGTAGTGTAGCAGACTTCCCTGAACTGAAGAGAGAAAGGAGGGTCTTGGGATTCAGTAAGTCAACTACTCACCAAGGTCATGTTAACTAGACACAAACATCCCTTCCTGGGGTCAGGAGGCAGTGTAGGAAGGAAAATTCCAGAGACTCAAGAAGTCAACAAACCTGGGAAAGGATTGCAAGACCACGCCCTAAAGCTACATAAGGGGAAACAAACTGCTTGGGGAGAGATTCTCAGATAGAGCTGCCTGCAAGTGTGCTCCAGGCTCCAACTGAAGTGAGCTCCAGTGATGCAGCTTCCATCAGTCGGCACCTATGCTGATGTGGGCTTTCTGGTGATTCGCCTGCCTTTGAGTTTGAGCTATCTATTGCTCCTGTAAGCAACCACTCACCCTGCTCTGTAAGTAACCCCAATAAACTCATTGGTTTACCAAACTGGTTTGGGTGTAACAATCCTTTGGTCTGTCATTTGTGCCCTATCTGGGGACATGTGTTTGTATCACCCCAGGAAAAGTTTTTCCCACTACAATAGGTCTCTTCCACACTTCCTTATTACAAGGTAGGAGGCATCTTTTCCTATGCAGTCAACAGGCCCAAACACCGTTCCATCTCAAGAACCATTCCACAGGTGTTCAAGTGTCTGGTGTGCCAGTCTTACATGATGTTCAAGCATAGCCAGAACAGCCCAATCCAAAATTGTTTCTGACGTCCTTTATGCTAGTTACTGTAAGTGTACAGTTAAGTCCAAGGAAGTTAAATTTACAGTAGTTATCTCCTAATTAGGTCTTCCTAATGCTAACCACCATACCCATTATTAAGAGTGCCAGCTACTATATCCATATTAGTGTGCTTCGAATGTTAATAATCAGGCACAAGGTAAGATAAGCACACTGTAGCTGAAGTGTTTCCAGGTAAATAACAGACAGGATTATAGTAGAGTGGGACTGAGAGAAGTACAAGGAAGGATACAGCATTCCAGATGGAAGGAAGAGCTCAGTATTGCTTATTCCTTTCCTCATTCGACAAAGAAAGCAGAAGGAAACCTCTGAAGGGAAAGGTATGGAACTAAAAAAAGGCCTACCAACTATACTGGACAGCTATGGCTGCCTGTGTGAGGAGCTAGATGACCTGGAGTAAGGCACTTGCCAAGCAGCTGAAAAGAATGCACTTGGCCAGACTCCAGCCAGTCCAGATTTCAGTCACTAATGAAAATGAGAACCTATTCTGGAAGATGTTAGTTCAGTGCTACGTTTTCTAAAATAAAAGACAGGCACACAGATGCTTGTATCTATTGGATATGAGTTGCAATTAAGAATATGAAAGAACCAAATACTAAATATTTTTTGATTGTACGGTATTGCATAGGACTTATAAGGCAGAGTAACTATTAGAAATCTCATTTGTTTGTTTGTTTTGCAGTGCAAGGGATAAGCAGCCAGTGCCTTGCACATCACAATTTACTAATGAGTTATACCCAGCCTCGTAGCCCTTAGTACTCTTATAAAAAATCTTGTTAAGGGATGGAGACATGGCTTAGCGGTTAAGGTGTTTGCTTAAAAAGCAGAAGGACCAGAGTTTGATTCCCCAGTATCCATGTAAAGCCAGGTGGCACGCATGTGTCTGGAGTTCATTTGCAGTGGCTGGAGGCCCTGGTGTGCCTATTTTCTCTCTCTCTCTCTCTCTCTCTCTCTCTCTCTCTCTCTCTTTCTCTCTCAAGCAACTGTGAGCTGGGTAATCACACCTGTAATCCCAGCACTCAGGAGGAGGAGGCAGGAGAACTAGGAGTCCAAGACCTCTGCTATAGAAGTATTTAAAAACCAGGCCTGCTGGGCATGGTGGCACATGCTTTTGATCCCAGCACTTGGGAGGCAGAGATAGGAAGATCACTGTGAGTTCCAGGCCAGCCTGCAACTGCAGAATAAGTTCCAGGTCAGCCTGGGCTAGAGTGGGACCCTATCTCAGAAACAAAACAAAACAAAAAAAAAACCAGGCCTGGGCCACATATCTGTAATCCCAGCATTTAGGAGGTAGAGAGAGGAGGATCAAGAGTTCAAGACCATCCTCAGCTACAATGTAAGTTCATAATAGTGAGATGTATGAAACAAGAGATGAGAGAGAGAGAGAGAGAGAGAGAGAGAGAGAGAGAGAGAGAGAGAAAGAGAGAAATTTAAAATGAGTCTTCCTGTCATTTCAGTTAGGTCCAATGATCCCCTTCCCTCCTCGAACTGAACTAGAATTAGTCTAAATCACTCATTTGATAAGCATTTATGTAAAGGAAAAATGGAGAGAATGAGTTGGTAAGATTTTATCCTGAGTTATGAAACTCTCCTATAACCACCGGGAGGCCTTAAGGCAAAAAAAAAAAATTCTTATGCAAACCTGGTACCTAGTTCAAATTAACACAAAGTTGAATATTTAGCAGTTGCTTAGGACACATTTATTCAGATAAGACCCTGCTAAACGTCTTTGTGGTTCAAATGGAATTTGTTAATTAGTTACAGTACTAGAATGAAAGAGACAGATGAAGACTGCTCAGATGAAGACTGTGCTCATATATTTTCCTTAAGTATGAGTATTTTATAGGAGCAATGTAATGACACAGAGCTGATTAGTGGAGAGACAGAGGAATCTGTTCAAACACAGGATATTTTTGTTAGGTAAATGAGAAAATTATGATAACCAGTTAAAATGGCAGTTTTTCCTGATATGTTTGACAGAGACAATAATTACTTCTGCTCTGTGGGTAAATTTTAAAATAATAATGAAATTATTTAATATTTTATATGCTATGCTATTGGAATATTCCCAAACCAAAAAATCATTCATGAACAGGAGAGGTTGCTCAGTGGTTAAAGGTGCTGGTTGCAAAGCCTGGGTTTGATTCCCTAGTGCCCATGTAAAGCCAGATGCACAAAGTGGCCATATGCATCTAGAGTTTGTTTGTAGGGTCAGGAGGCCCTGGTGAGCCCATACACACTTTCACTCTCTCTGTCTGCCTTTTTCTCTCTGTCTCTCCCAGTATCAAATAAAAATATTGAAAAAGGTAAAATATCATTAAAAATTCATTCATAATAAAACACATACTTGAAAAATACAATAATGAGGCTCTATGTCAAAAAGGAATCTCGTTTTGGAAAAAAGACAGTATTAAGTGGCAAAAAATTGATTGGAGGGGCTGGGGAGATGGCTTGGTGGTGGTTAAAGGTGCATGCTTGCAGCCTTGCTGGCCCAAATTCAATTCATCAGCCATCCATGTAAAGCTGAATGTAAAAAGTAGTTTAAGCATCTGGTGTTCATCTGCAGTGGCAAAAGACCCTGGAGTCTCCCCTCCCCCTATACACACACAAATTTTTAAAAAGTGTTTAATTTTTTTCTATGTACAGACAAGATCAAATGAGAATATATTTGAGATAATATATTATGGTTTCCTCTACACACAAGTAAAGCAACTTGTTCTGTCTGCCTCTTTGAAGTCTGTATACTGCAATGTACACATGAACAATTGCTCTCCAGAGTTTGGGATGGGGTGACATTTATTTCCCATTTTTATGGAAGCTGTAAGAAGGGAGAAAAAAGAAGGTTTGGGAAAATGTGTATTTCAACGCTCATGTAGCAGTTACCTTCTCTTTGCTGGGACAAACACTCAACCAGAAACAGCTTATAAGAGGAAGGGATTTATTTTAAGCTTACAGTTTCAAAGAAAATCATGGCAGAGAAAGCTGGCTCATTTCATACATTCTCAGGGGAGAGAGAACAACCAACCAGCCAGATCTGGTTCTGAACACTCAGTAGAGCTGGACTCCTCAACTCCAAAGTCCACCTCCAGAAACACAACTCCTCCAACTCTTAAGTGCTCCACCAGCTGGGGGCTGAGTAGAACGCTTAATCAAAAATACCTGAGTTTATGGGGGACATTTACATTCAAACCACCACATCTCACTTCCAAGAATCCAGCCCCCCATTTCCATGGGAACCAAAGTTGAAAGTCCACATGGTAGCTGAAAGCAGAAGCTCACTCACAGACTGCAGCAACATGTTTGAATGTCAGCTAAGACCTACAAATGACAGTTTATAGCTATTGGTAAAATTTTCAAATGATATTTTTCCTAATAAATTGCTGACTGTAATAATTTACTAGGAGAAACTAACTTAAGTAAGATCTTAAGAGGCCTAGCCTATTGCTGTCTTCCATAGTTTCATTATCAGATATCATTTTAAAAGGAACAACTACAACAGGAAACAACTGAAATGACAGTACACTCATCAAGTCACTCTGGTGTCACAAGCTTCCCCCAAGTGGAGGATGTATAGAAAGTACTGAAGAACTAATTAATCTGAGGGTAGATGGACAAGGAAAGGGGGAAGAGAAACCCAATTTAGCATTTAAATACTATTTAATTATACTTTACTATAAGAAACTATGTGTAGAACTATATTCTAACATTGAGCCCACTGAATTTGGCAAAAGATCTGCATTTAAGCTTTAAGAAAATTCTATAAATGTATAGTACTACTACTCCAAACACCATGGATTCCTGATTTTCAACACTGAGGTATGCCTATATTTCTTTATCTATTGTAACAGAAAACACAGACCTCACTATTTCCTTTGTCCACACAGGGCTTTAAATGACTTGTGCTGGAAATTTGTTACAAGCTTTTAGCTCAAAGGTAAATAATTTACAGATAACCTGAAATGAATGCCATCATTTGAAATATATGGGAATTTAAGAAAAAAAACCTTTTTGCTTTATATGTCCTTAACTCAATTTTATCTCTTTAATGTATTTTAAAATTATATATTTATTAGCAATAATAAATAGGGCTGGAGAGATGGCTCAGCGATTAAGGCACTTGCCTCCAGTGCCTAAGGCCCCTGGTTCAATTCTCCAGGACCCACATAAGCCAGACCCACAAGGTGGTGGCCCTGGTGCGCTCTCTCTCTCTCTCTCTCTCTCTCTCTCTCTCTCTCTCTCTCTCTCTCTCTCTCTCTGCTTGAAAAATGAATAAATAAAATATTTAAAAATAAATAAATAAATAAATAATGGGGGGAGGGACTGGGCACACAAGGGCCTCTAGCCACTGCAAACAAACTCCAGATGCACATGCCACTTTGTGTATCTGGCTTTATGTGGGTACTGGGGAACCAAACCTGTGCCATCAGGCTTTGCAAGCAATCACCTTTAACCACTGAGCCATCTCTCCAACTCTCTTTACTGTATTTTTTTTTTCACTCCTTTTGGGGAGGTTGCTATCCCAAACTGTCCACTGTGCCCTGTCTTCTACTCACACGTTGCTCTGGTAAATACAAATCCTGTTGAATGTCTAATGCAGTTCTTAATAGAATTGTATTGAGCTTCTAAAACAATTCAATAGAATGGTGGTAAGAGCCCTAACTAACAAGGAAGACATATTTTAACAGATCATTGGGGTCTTAATGGACTTACTATATTTACCATAATATTTAAGGTGATATCTTCAGTAATATAAAAAGAAACTGGAGGAGCTCTAAGTTACAAGTATGGTCTTCACTACTGTTGAAAATGAAACCTAAGTCCATGTATTTCAAGAAGCACATATTTAGGGCTAGCACTGGGCACATTTATGAATAAGACCAGGCTTATAGCTGCTATATCTATGTTTTTAAATGAGGTGTTTAAATTTTTTAATTAATGATAAAAGAAATATGGAGGCAGGCATAGTAGCACATACTTTTAATCCCAGCACTTGGGAGGCAGAGATAGGAGGATTGCAGTGAGTGAGAGGCCACCCTGAGACTACATAGTGAATTCCAGGTCAGCCTGGGCTAGAGGGAGACCTGCCTCAAAAAAAAAAAAAAAAAAAAAGAACTATGGTACTTCTATAGACCTTGATGTGCATTAAGGTTGTCCTAAAACTGTTCTGGAGAAGTCACAGTGTAACATATCAGGTTAGCTTTAAGATGCAGATTCACACTTGAAAAAAACACAGCATAACAAATTCTGACACTTCATAATTCTGGCACTAACCTAAGCAAAAGTTCCTAAGCAAATTTTTATTAGTTAATGTACAATTTTGTTATGTTAGACCAACTTTGTTGTCTTTATGAAGTATACAATAATTTATGTTCATAAAATAGATAGAAACTCCTATGAAATTTGCTAAACTAAAGAACGCTTCAATTTATGCTTAATCCCCAGCTGGTGACAATTTGGGAACTGGAGCCTCCTGGAAGCTGTATTGTTGGGGGCAGGTTTATGGGTGTTATAGCCAGCTTTTCCTTACCAGTGTTTGGTACACTCTCCTGTTGCTGTTGTCTACCTGATTCTGACCAGGAGGTGATGACATTCATCCTCTGCTCATGCCATTTTTTTTTTAATGAATGCTTCAATTTAATCCAAGCTTCTTTTCCTGCTCAACCCCACCACTTCCTTGGACTTCATGTTCTCATCACCTCTACTTTCAGCATTAGTGATTGGTTTTTCTTTTTGGGACATTTTCCACTTAGAAACAAAGTTAAATTTAAATCTAAATGCTGTAATGACAACTGGACTCATCTAGACTTACTTTTTACCCAGCCTTGCATTTTTATATGTTTATAAAATGTTACAGTGTCATGGCTCTCAAGGAGTACTGTAAAAATGTTGAAATCACAAATAATAAATTCATGAATTTAAAAATCTATGTTGAAACTTTCAGAACTCATAAGCTTTTCATATTTTCTTTCAGTGTTAACAATTTCCAGAGATATTTTTAAATATTATTTATCTGTAAGTGCATAAGAACAAGACAAAATGAAAGCAAGCTCCACATTAAGTGCTTTATTTAATCTACTCAGCATTATAAATATGAGTGGTGTGTATTTATGTGTTATTTTTAGTCTGGAAAGAGTCAAAGGACTGTACTTGGATATTCTCAAAACTAATCACATCAACTCATAAACCAAGAACCTAAAAGCATTTACAAAACTTTGTGGAGAAAAACAATAAAAGGCTTCTGTGAGCACAGAGAAACGAAAACAGAAATAACAATCACATTTTAAGAAAGAAATCCATAAGGGAACTTGAGCTTGAATGGGAAGTATTTCCTCACTCAGGCCCTGTGTCCTAATTATCACTTTCTGCTGACAAAAGCTAAAGGATACAGGATGTATCTGGCCCAGGAAGCTAAACAAAGTATAAACCCTGGCTAATTCAAATAAGGTGAATGTTGCAATGCTGAATTTGACTCTATTAAGAATACAAAATTTTCATTATGTACTTATGTCACTCAAGAAAAGGAAGCAATAAATAAGCCAGGTGTGGTGGCACATGTCTATAATCTGAGCCCTGGGGAGACTGAAGTAGAAGAAGGAGTATGAAAACAATCTTGGCTACACAGGGAGACCTTGCCTCAAAAGACCTGAATTCACTAAAACTCTGTTTTCCTGTATTTGGTTACAATAAACAAACAAACAAACTGAAAACTACTGAGAGTCTGGGGTGGCCTAGAGGAAGGAGACTGGCTCCACGGTATGAAGAAGTGTCTGTGCCAGAGCACAGCAAGAGGGAGAAGGGCATTTACAGAGTGGCAGCCTGGCATGGATGTGTTGGAGCCCAACCAGAATGAGGAAAATACATGGGAGAGCACAATCTGGCATGAGGAGTTACAGTAAGGTAAGGAAGACAGGCACACAATTCAGGGTGTGGCAGCAAGAGTGGCAACTTCATATATCTAGGGAGACGTCAAGTAAATTACAGATACAGATTGCTTAGTGCCATGAGGAGAAGTGTCATAGAAAACTAGAAGGAGCTCTGTGGTCTGGGCTATAAGTGAAGTAACAGTACAAAGTCAGAGTAGACACACAGCCAGGCTCAAATGCATGTAAGCGAGTTTGTCTGTATGTGTATGGCCCCTAGCTCAGACTGCTGAGAGGACCTAGAAGTAACAAACCTATCTTTTGCATAGATCTTAGGGTCCAGCTGTCACTGTGTATGAAAACGAACCAGAGCCATTTGGAAAATACAAAAAGAGCCTGGAATACCTAGCTGTAACAAAAGAAGTTACACTCAAAGAATGGGAATATGTCAAAGGACACAAAAGCCACCCAGAAGGAACTCCCACTGAAGCACCAAATAGAAGATAATTTCAGTATCAAAATAAATGGTACAGATATATCAAATAAAATAAGAAATCATAACTTTTTATAGGCATAAATAAATTGCATAGGAATGGAATATTTATGTAATTTTAAAGTATGTCTGCACAATATCTTTACTAGTCCTAAAAGGAAAAAGAGCATCTTTCCATGCAGTACCTGTGTGAGTCAACTCAGTCAACCTGGTCAGAGTTAAGTAGTACCAGTAAAAGAGCACATGGACATTATGCTCTATTTGGCAGGATGAAAGTGATGAGGAAAAACACAGCATCATCTGTATGCTATTCCATCAGGAGACAAACTCTAAGCCCAACCACAAGTAATCATCAGATAACCTCAGATAGAGAGATAATCTACTGAACAGCTACTTTGTAATCTTCAAAAATATCAGCACGAAGAGTGTCAAGAGACTGAGAGACTTTTCCAGAGCAGAAACAACTAGAGAGAGCTGAACACAGGCTAATTCCAGTTCTCCATTAGGACATTCCTGTAAATTACTGAATAAATATCCCTCTGGAATGTGAAGAGGATTGACTTTTTGGTATGGTTTTGATATAATCCTTCAAAGAGAAGTAAAAAATTCAGATGACTTCTTAAGGTCCTTCCGAGGTTACCCATTCTCCTTCCAGTTACTATCAACCTGTGATTCAGAGCTCATTGAAAAGCAGAGTTTTGAACAAACAGACAAATAAACACATACCTAAAACACATGCTCGATCTAAGGAAAGCTATTTTAAGTTAACATTCTATTTTATTGATAGACTACTAGTCTCAAAAATTTATACCTAGAATCACAACAGGAGGAGACAATATCTTCAACCAGAGAAACCAGTACATACATTTGTTCACATGGTACTCCTGCCACTTGATTGTAGGCATAACCAGGAAGTAATTAAAAAACAACACATGTGCTACATGCCTCTAATCCCAGCACTCGGGAGGTAGCGGTAGGGGGATCACCATGAGCTTGAGGCCAGCCTGAGACTATGTAGTGAATTAAAAGTCAGCCTGGGCTAGAAGTGAGACCCTACCTCAAAAAAACAAAATCCAAAAAAAAAAAAAAAAACCCCACAAAATAACAAAAACAGAACACTTTTAAAGTTAGATATTAATGAAGGCTGATGACATAAAGTAAAAACCATCTTCCTCTAGGCCACTCTGAACTGTTTTCATAGATTTGGTTACAAAGAAAAATTGGATGACTGGAGAGTACACAGAATTTACTCTATAAGAGTCATCAGTATAATTTAAATAGAGATGGCTACAGATTACCAAATAATTAGAGTCTCTAAAATCTTTAGAGAAGGAGCAAGAGAGAAAACGAAAGTTAGGCTTAAAAGTCATTAATATTAAAGGCTTCATTAATTGACATGAAGCTTTACCAGCACAATCTCCACTTCAAATCTGTGCCCACCACAAACACTTCTATATACAATGAAAGGGTCCTTACAGCCCTAAACTGTCTGGGAGAAAACGCACTAGATTTCAGGGTAATACAATCACATTTTGTAACATGAAAAGTGGAGCTCATTCCTCCACATAAGTCAGCTGTACAGTATCTCAGGCAACTGTCTTTAGGAACCATTTGCAGACCAGCAATAAGTATGCTCTTATCTAATTACAGAAAAATGTATGCAACAACTTCTGTTGGTTTTCAATATTTAAGATCTGTTGTAGATAAATATGCTGGGAAATCTATCCTGGACACTAGTATGTATCCAAAGTACATGTATTTAAAGAATGATCCAGAAAGTTACTGAAGCTTTGTAACTGGCTTCCATCTTTTGGGAGCTGAGACCTAGTTTCTGAAGAAGTGGACTGCCAGTCATTCTCATTTCTTACAAACACTGGCATTAACACAGCTCCAAGGCAAATTCGTCCCTTTTTGCTTCAATGAAACTTTAAGATAGTTACATGAAAAGAAAAAAGACAGTTACATAGTACAAAAACCTTTTTCAGGCAGCTTACTAGTACAGTGAAGCTGGGTGTGTTGGCTAACTTTTTGGTTCCACCCAGGAGCCAGGGCAGGCAATCACTTAGGAAAACAGAGTCAGAAGGCAGTGCTCTTTTCTCCACCTCAGAAGTTACAGGGTTAAGTCTTGTAAAATTTCCAGAATGTAAGGGTTTGCTAGACATATTTGCCACATCAGATAAATTGTATCTTTTTTTTTTAAAGGCATGTTGTTCTTCCGGCAAAACCAGAAACATCATGTCCTGCTTGACAGCCCCCAGGTGCAAAGCTTCCATCTCTAAAAGCACAAGGTTTAGTGCTGGTACCTTAATTACACAGCAATGATGTACAAGTCAAAACCTTCAGGGAAACCAGCAGCATGCTTGGAGTTAGATTATTTTATTGCAGCTCTTCTAAAAAAGCTGTAGAGAATACTCCATGCTGGATACCTCTACTTAGACCCAATGCCACGGTCTACGCCCTACATAATGAAAAGGCATACACTTTCTCACAGTACTAGACAACTAAACTTGGAATACCAATACTGTTTAAAGAGGATAGAAATGAAAGCAAGAGAAGGTGGTGCCTTTGGAAGGTATTTAAAGTATGTTCAATAGTTCCTAGGTTCAAAAATCTGAAAACATACAGGCAATATATAACTGAAATAAATTTTATTGATAATCCTTTTCTAACAATCTAGAAGAGATAAGTATTCAGTTATTTTCAACCAATTGTCATAATCCTCTCTTTTAGATTGCTATAATTTTCCACATGAAATAAACATATCTAATTAGACACTGCTGCACTGTTCCAAATAGTTTCAGCTTGCGCCCCACATCTATTCTATACTTGGTTATAAGTTGCTTTTAAGTCATAAGATATTTCTAGATGTGAGGGTTCTTTTCTGAGAACACTGAAGTGTCTTGGATTAAAGACCATGTATCTTCTGACCTTTCCTGATGTCTCTCATAGCAAGGCATGATATATCTTGGCCACTTATAAAAGGTGGTTTCAGTGTAAGCAGAGTGAATTACTTTTCCAGGACAATGAATGTGAGCAGATCTGCCTGTATTCTCTAGCCTGGCTCCTTTGTGAGAGAAATTTGAGAGGCAATTGGCAGGGAAACGTAGTGCGCCCACAAAACAGAACACAATCATCTGTCTCATTTGCATGTGGAGCATATGGCTTGTATCTCATTAACACCTGCCTCACATGGAAAATGTCTCCAACCAATCATTTATGGTCTTGATTTTTATCTAAATGAGTTCATGAGAGCATAAATGCTCACCCAACTCAACTGATGCTTTGCATTTTCAAAGGTATAGATCAAATTTTACCTATATATTCCCTTGACCTACAAAGGAAAAACAAGGCTGCTGAGAGTAGGCACTAATATGAATAGCAGTGCCCAAAACATAGCAAGACAAGCAAGTTTCTAAACTGAGCAGGGCTTCTGAATTACACTGCCAAGCCTTGTCAGCACATCACAGAAGCTGGGGGCTAGAGGGGCATGGTGAAAGGGACTGGATTATCTGGATTAAAATCATCTTGGCCTGGAAGTTGTTTAAAACCACTGTCTCTGTAGTCATCTTTACCTCCATTCTGCAGCATCAAGGCAAGCACAGCTGAGGCAAAAGATGTCCCGCTGCTCAGTCATGTGTCCAAGCAGCAGCCTAGCGAAAGCACAGAATAGCAAGGCAGCTTTGGTTTCTGTAGTGATAAATGATGATTCAATGCCATTATAAGGCTCTTTGGCTGGGCTGTTTTCAATTTTGAAATCTCAAAAGACAGATATCATTACTACGTAGATAATATGGTCACAGAGTACATTGCCAATGTTTACAAACATATTCTCTGGCTTTATAAGTTTTAGGGACAAGTCCCCAAACATTTACTGGTGAATGAGATACTGTTTCACAGAAATATTAAGCTTAGAAAAGGTAACAAAATTACTTAACTTATACAAACTTGTTTTAAATTAACTATCATTAATTCAACATGTATTTTACAGAACAGCTTGTATTAATTATTAAATTACACAGAGCTGGGTATGGTGGTTAAGGCCTGTAATCACAGCACTTGGGAAGCAGAGGCAGGAGAATAGCCTCAAATTTTAGACTTCTTTGGGCTACACAGTGAGTTCCAAGCTAACCAGCACTAGATAAAGAAACTCTGTTTTGAAAAACAAACAAAATTACAGGAAGGAATGGGAGATTTAACAGTGGCAGAGCACTTGCCTAGCACACAAGAGGACCTGGATTTCATTTCCAGTATCACAAAATAGATAGATAGATAAATATATAGTTCAGACTTTGAACTTGTGATTCACCTGCCCAGGGCTCCGAGCTAATAGAATTACAAGTGTGTGCCACCAGGTCCAGTAATGTCTGTTTACTAACATAAATATTAATAATAAACTGAGGATTCATAGAAATTTAAAACCTTTGAGCAAAAATATTATCATGAAAATGGAAAGAACAACCTATAGAATGAGAGAATATATCTTCAAATCTTATAGCTGGTAAAGGACTTATTATTCATATTACATTTAAAAAATCACAAATCAACAACAAAAATAAGCAATTAGAAATGGCCAATAGCTCTGAACAGACATTCTCTCCAAGGAAAAGACACAAATGGCTAATAAGACACAAAGCAAGACTCAACATTATTAGTCATTAAGGAACTGCAAATCAGAACTGCAATGAGATCTCACTTCATACCCAGTGGAAGGGCTAGAATAAGACACACACACACACACACACACACACACACACACACACACACACACAAATAAATGTTGGTGAAACATGAAGAAATTAGAATTATATACTGCTGCTCAAAATATATAATGTTTATCTGTTGTGGAAAGAGTATGGTAGCTCTTGAATAAAGTAGATATAGAATTAGTACATGAGCAATTCTACCTCTACTTTGTACCCAAAGGAATCAAAAATGGACTCAGAAACATCCTGATATACTCACTGCAGTGTTATTAACAATATCAAAGGCAGAAACCACCCACATGTCTAATGAATGAATAGTAAAATAAAACATACATAATAAGTGGAATGATTTTTAGTCATATGAAAGAAAAAATATCAATACATGCTCTAACACAGGTAGATGAGCCTTGAAGATACTACATGAGTAAAATAATCCAGAAACACAAAGAGAACTATTAGCATGCTTCCACTTACACGAAATATTTAGAATAGACAAATTTACAGAGAAAGAAAATAAAGGTTCTAGGGTCTGGGGAGGGGTGAGGAAAATGCTTAATGAGTACAGATTTTCTGCCTTGTGTGTGTGTGGGGGGGAAGCTCTGGAAATTTTCTTGGATGGTACTTCCTCTTCATACTTGCTAGGATGGCAAGAAAAAAATAAACAAAAGTAACAAGTGCTGGCCAGGATGTGGAAAAGTGGAGCCCTCATACATTTTTCATGGAAACATAAAATGGTTCAGCCACTGTAAAGGTAGGGCTCTTACGGCTTTTTTTGATATTTCAAAATTCACATGTTGAAATCTAATCCACACTGGAAAGAACTGGGAGGTGATCAGGTCACCTGGCTCCGTTTACAAGAGTGAGATTAGTTCCCTCATAGAAAAAACCACAGAGAGGTGTCCTTTCTTTTCACTACATGGAGCAGCAGCAGGAAGTACCATATGTGAAGCACAGTGAACTCTCCTCAGACATTAAATCTGTGGGTGCCTTGTTATTCTACTTCCCAGATTCCAGAATGTAAGCAATACATTTCTACTGTTTAAAATTATCCACTTGGGTCTGAGGGAGATGGCTAAGTGGTTAAAGGTATCTGCTTGCAAAGTCTACTGGCCCAGGTTCAATTCCTCAGTATCCATGTAAAGCTAGATGCACAATGTGGCACATGTGTCTGGAGTTCATTTGCAGCAACAAAAGACCCTGGTGTGCCCATATATTCTCTTTTTCTCTCCCCCTCCCTCTCTTCCCTCCCTCCTTCTTACCTTATTCCCTTTCTCCCCCTCTCATAAATAAATAAAAAATATTTTTTAAAAAATAAAATTACCCAATCTATGGTATTATGTTATAGCTTCCTAAATTGAGAATTCCTTACAAAGTAAAACACAGAATTACTACAGGAGCTTGTATTTCTACACCTAAGTATATCTCCAAAAGAACAAAGAATCGGCATTTATGTAAGTACATGCCCATGCACGCTCATAATATCACCATACACAACAGCCAGAAGGTGGAAAGAGTCCAAACGTCCATCAGTGGGAATGGATAAACAAACTGTGGGATATGAACACACCAGATATTATTCAGCAATAAAAAGAAATAAAGAACTGGCATATACAACAGAGATGAACATCCCACACAGCTGCATGAAACAGGCCAACCACAATGGTCACAGGAAGAACAGACCATCTACAGAGGCAGAATGAAGGCTGCTTGTTGCCAGAGATTGGGGGAACGGGGGAAGGGGCGAAACTGAGAAACTGCTTACTGGGTAAGAGGTTTCACCTTGGAGTGACAGATGTTTGGGAATCACGGCTACAGAACAAGGTGAATGTCCACTTTAAAATGGGTCAGTTTTGTTACGTGAATTTCAGCTCAATAAATCATTAGGAACAATCTTTGTAAGAATCTAACAAAGCCGGGTGTGGTGGCGCACGCCTTTAATCCCAGCAGAGATTAGGCAGAGGTAGGAGGATCTCCATGAGTTCAAGGCCAGCCTGAGACTACAGAGTGAATTCCAGGTCAGCCTGGACTAGAGCAAGACCCTACCTCAAACCCCCCCCCCCAAAAAAAAAGAATCTAACAAATAAAGATACTAAAGAGTATAAACAAAAGTTTAAAAGCAGGAATAGTAATCATTAATAATAATTAAGTAATCATAGTAATAGTAATAATTCACTGCTTTAAAGGTCAAAATTCAGCTGGGCATGGAAGCCCACATCTTTAGTCACAACACTTAGGAGGCAGAGGTAGGAGGATTGCCGTGATTTCAAGACCACCCTGAGACTACATAATGAATTCCAGGTTAGCCTGGGCTAGAGTAAGACTACCTTGAAAATCACCCCCCCCTAATAAATAAATAAATACCAAAATTCTAATTGTGTAGCATTTTGGACTAAAGGAAAATAACAGCTTTGGTTTTCTATCGTAAGTCACCCATCACAGAAAAGATCAAAATACACAAATCTCTGAAATAACCTATCATAGCAATCATTTAACAGTATGGTAAAATATTCATTAATGTTTCTAAACTTGATATTGAATTTTAAATCTACATTTTCCCCAATACAAATGAATATTCAGTCAATGTAATAGCTTTGTCTTTATCATCTATCCAAATTGTGACTGAGTGGAACCTCAAATATTTTCCATATTGCAATATCCATCTTATTTTTATTTATTTTTAATTTCCATACAAGCATAGTACACTGAGCATATCACATCCTATCTTAACCCTTCAAAAACTGCAAGCCATATACTTGATCAAAATCGCTTTTTAGGACTGGAGAGATAGATGGCTCAGTGGTTAAGGCGCTTGCTTGCAAACTGCTTATCATCTCATCTTCTATAACAACACCATAAATTACAATCTACAGGAAACCATTTATATTGTTACATCCTAAGATAACTGTACAAACACTCTTGGGAGCTATAGAGATGGCTTAGCAGTACCTACGTAAGCCAGATGCACAAAATAGTGCATGTGTTTAGAGATCATATGCAGTGGCAAGAGGCCCTGGCACACCTATTCTTTCTTTCTCTGTTTGAAAATGAATAAAAATATTAAAAAACAAACCTCTTCCCAAGTGATAGTCTGCATGCAAATACCATTCCCAACAAAGCTGACACTTTTCTCAATACCAGTCAGCTAGAGGCCTCAAACTATAAGAACTATCTTATCCATTTCTAATCTGTCTACAGCCTGTATGCTATATGGCATTACACAGTAATACAGGCTGAGTATCCCTTATGCAAAATGACCAGATGTGTTTCAGATTTTGGACTTTTTTTTTTGGATTCTATATACATATTTTTTTTAGAATTTGGGTATATGTAATAAGAACTCTTGGGAATGAGACCCAATTCTAAATATGAGGTTCACTTATCCTTCACATGATTTATTCAAAGACCAAAGATGATTTTACAATGCAACCTTCCAGACACAAAATGGCCTTGATATTCATGACTTTGCAGGTCTGGTAATACCTACACAAGACCTTCATATAGGAGGAAAAGAAGATGGCACTGAAACAAAATAAAGACTAACTGAGGGGGGAGGAGATATAGGGGAGAAAGGAATGTTTATAATTATGGAAGCCATCATAAAAACTTAAATTTTTTTGGAAAAGCAATAAATCAATAAATAAAAAGATAGTTTTATACTGAAGTTTTTTACACACCTGTGTTTTGACTGCCACTCATCACAGAAGGCCCTGGGGAATGGAATCTTCAACCTGTGATGTCATATCAGTGCTAGTTGGGGATTTTTGGAGCACTTTGGATTTCAAATTTTTGGATTAGAGATTCTCAACCAGTAGTACTAATCAGTTTGCTCAGAATTTTCTTTTTTTAAATAGTTTATTTATTCATTTTCAATCACAGATAGAGAGAGATAGAGAGAGAGAGAGAGAGAGAGAGAGAGAGAGAGAGAGAGAGAGAGAGAGAGAGAGATACAGAGAGATACAGAGAGAGCGCACTAGGGCCACCACCTTGTGGGTTTCGCTTATATGGGTCCTGGGGAATTGAAGCCAGGGCCTTAGGCACTGGAGTTAAGTGCCTTATCTGCTGAGCCATCTCTCCAGGCCTGCTCAGAATTCTCTTACCCCATCCCCCACATGAGTGTTTATTTCCCAGATGCTCAGTCATTGAACATCTATCACTGGACTGTTCAAATAGCAGAATTGAGGAAGGTCTGTGTCACAGAGAAAAGATGTTTCTCAGCCAAGAGTTTGCTAAACTAAAACTCTTGTGAAGGCAGGAACCATATTTACCCTTTCATTAGTGTTAGTACTGAGCACAAAGTAAATAATAAATGCTTCATTTAAAAAAGCGTAAGTTAGCTTATACAACCTAAAAATATAAGTTTGTGACACTATTCTGTCACTATAAGTATGCTTGCTACAGAACAAAGTTCTTTTCCCACACACAATGCCTCCTCAAACCAGAGCTTTTGGAATTTAGAAAAATACAGCTACTTTGATATTCAAATAACCTGAAGAAGGCAAATAGAAATCTGATAGCAGTGCCACTCATCCTTAAAGCAATCATTCACCTTCAAGAGCCATGCTCCACAAATTCAGGAAACTATAATTATAGGCTTGACATCTAACATATCATCTTTCTGAGAAACTGCTGAAGTGTAGAAAAGTTCAGAATCTGAAAAGTGACATGCATAACCAAAGGAAAACAGAGCATATCTAGTAAGAGAGTACAAAGACCAAGGACCAGTGGATCCAATGAACAGCACAGCCCTAGAGCCAGACAGCCTGTGCTTCCCTCTGACTTTACTACTCTCCACTACTGTGGCCTTGAACCAGAAATCTATGCTTCAGGTTCACCACTGTACAGTAAGCCTTAAAGGAAAGTACCTCCCTCCGAGTTGTGAGGATATGCATTATTGGTTTCATTCAGCATCAATGTTAATAATCAGAGAAATGTTAACTAAAACCACAATGAAATATCTATCATAAAGACAAGATAAGTTATACACATTGTTAAAGATGCAGAGAAATAGGAACTCATACACAGTGGCCCAATGAAAATTAGTGTAGCCACTATGGAAAACAGGATTGAGATTTCCCCAAAACTAAAGATGGAGCTGTGGAATCACTACTGGTATATACCCAAAGGAGATGGAGTCTTTATACCAACCTTTGTACCCCATGTTTATTGCAGCACTGTTTACAATAGCCAAAATATGTAACCAACCCTTCAGCTGCTGAACAAATAAAGAACTATGGTCTACTCATACAATATCATACTGCTCAGCCATGAACACTATGAAATCCTGTCATTTGCAACAATGTGAAACATTATGTGGAATGAATCAAGCCAGACACACAATGGCAAATCCCTTATTTTCTCACTGGTTTTCTGAAGGAAACCAGTAAGTCAACCTTAAAGATGCATGGAATGGAATAGACAGCAAAGGGTAAGGGAGAAGGGGACAGCAAGATATTAAAAGGGATTCTAATTTTTTTAAGACAGGCTCTCACTTTGTAGTCCAGGTGGTCCTGAACTCAACATGTAGGCCAGGCTGGCCTTAAATTAATGATGATCCATCTGCCTCAGCCTCATGAGTACTGAGACTATAGGTTTGCTACACCATGTCTGGCTCAAGAGGAACTTTTAAGGATTGTAAAGGGTCCTACAGGAGAGGACAGAGAGGCCTTGGAACATAAGGGACATGATGAATACATAATGTATGTATAAAAATATGTACAATTCATATGTTAAAATAGGTCAAGGTGGTATAAAGTGTTTGATGTGATTTCATATATTTTATTAATGTTCAAGTATGTTTAATACAGAAAACAGTGTACAAAACTACTTTATAGATTAAAAGACTAAGCTAGACCATTTGGCTTTAACTCTGGATAGAATACTCTTGTCTTAAAATCTTGGTTCATTTTTTATTCCTTTGAATATTATTTAGGAGAGTTAACAAAAGGACTTCATTGATGGATACTTTGTTTATACTGCCTTTAAACATCTGCAATACTTGTTCTCAAGTCCACTGACAGCTGATAGAACAGGTTTTTTTTTGACAAAAATAATAGAATAAATAATTTTCATTCACATATTTCAGTTAGTTACTTGCCCAGTTTTGGCAAATTATCTGCCATGTTTTGACAGGATAAGGACTGAGAAAAGTCCTTAGCAGCTGTTGGTTAAACAACTTTGGTCCAGTCTCAACAATACCCTCTTCTTGCTCCAAATGTAGTGCTGCAACTTCATTGCTTATCAGGAAGTAAGCACACAGATCATAAGTTAAGTCTCTCCCCAGAGAAAAAATGAACTTGTGTGAGTTCAGCCAATTAAGTCATACTACTTTACCTGTGATAAACTATGTTCCCATCTTTCCAGCCTTCTCTCTTATCCTCTTGTCTGCACCCTTCCCATCTCTGTGAAAGCTGTTCACTAAGACACTGAATTCTGGGTAACAATCTTGATTGATAGGTTATACCTCATTTCTCAAGGTTATACATTCTTTCTCAAATCTTTGAGGAGTTCAAGTCAATGACAACTTGCACTACACATTTACAGGTGACATTAACACTTTCAAAGGGAAGATGTATTAAGAGGCTGAGCAGCCTACATCCAAGATAAGAAGCAATTTGCACCTTTTAGGCATAGCAATCAAATGATCCTTTTATATGAAGAAATCAAATTAATGTAATTGTGGCTGTTAAGCTTGAACTCTACAGAAAGCACGTTGGTTCACATTTTAACTATTTAAAGGACTTATCTTGATTCCTCACGCTCATCATACACTGTGTAGTTTTGGTACTGCCTTGTATATATGTAATCCTAAATCACGTAGATTATTGTCACAATCTATCAGCTTGGAGTATTGTGATGGACAGCTGAGTAGATGCACCCAGAGATCTCTGTCCCTGCCCACTACTCCTGGCATTGTAACTCGTGGGCTCTATGTGGAAGAGAAATGACTGGCAGTCAGCTCAGTGCACTTCTCTAGCAGGAGGATTCACATGTTCACACAGGGCATTTCTAACCTGGACATATTTTTAACTCCTACACTCAAAGAACAGCTTGCAAAGTCTGTGCCAAAACTGTTCCAACCAGCTACAAGTGCAAAACGTGGCTCCTCACAATATTAGGATTAGTCCAGAAAATGACTTTTCATCTGAACAGTGCAGTTCTGTTTGTGAATCTTTCCAGTCTTGCGGGCACTCCGTGCTGCTGATCACAGTAAAGCCTCACAAGGAAAAGCAGTGCATATGACCAGATCTCATGAAAAGGTCTGCAGTAAGGTCCTTAGAGAAAACTAAAATAAGATGGTTCTTAAGGCTCTAAAAGATATCCACACACGAAAGAAAACCCTTGTGTGGCTCTCTATATGAATGATTCTGCTGTAGGTTTTGGAGATAAATGCATCTGTTGTGCTGTTTCCTTTCTCCTAGGAGGAATCCTAAGAATCTCTTAATAAGGGGTTGTCTTTAAGCCAGGTTCAGCGACTGATGCCTGTGATAAGTACTCGGGAAGCTGAAGCAACAGGATTACCTTGAGTTTCAGGACAATCTGGGCTATCCAGTGAAACCCTGTCTCAAACAACAAAACAACAACATGAACCCCACAGTGGATGTGTTTGGAGACCATTTTGTCTTGTCTAGTCTTCTCTTTTTCTTTCTTTCCTTTCTTCCCTTCTTTTAGGTTTTTCGATGTAGGGTCTTACTGTAGCCCAGGCTGACCTGGAATTCACTATGTAGTCTCAGGCTGGCCTTGAACTCACAGAGATCCTCCTACTTCTGCCTCCTGAGTGCTGGGATTAAAGGCATATACAACCATGCCAGGCTTCACTTTGTATTTTCTAATCTACCTGATACATATACTTGAATTCCTTTATTGCTTTATGATCAATAGCACTTAACTGGTTAGGGAGATTATCTCTAAATGTTCAGTTTATGGGTACTTTCTGTGTTTTGTTTTACCATAAAATGATATATATAATTTTAATGCTTAATGAAAAAAAATTAACTGCTGAAACAATCTTTAGGGAATTGACCCATTTGGCAAGATCCACTTTAAATGAATAGATACAAACAGCTATTATTGTGGTAAAATACATTAACCAATTTATCACAGTATTTCACTACTGAATGCCTTTATCTATACATTTAAAAATATCAATTACTAAACTGTGTGTGATGATGCACACCTTTAATCCCAATACTCAGGAGGCAGAGGTAGGAAGATTGTATGTTCAAGACCACCCTGAGACTACATAGTGAATTTAAGTCTGCCTAGGCTGGAGCAAGACTGTGATGGTTAGGTTTTGTTGTCAACTTGGATCTTTTTAATTATCTTGGGTGGGTCTCTGAGGATGTTTACAGAAAGGCAGCCTCTCAGCAAGGGGAAGAATGTAAAAGAAGCTCAAAGAAGCTAGAAGTAAACATCCTTTCCTGTGTGGGCAGTGCAGAAAGGAAATCCCAGAGACTCAGGAAGCCATTAGGTATGGGAAAGGGTTGTAAGACCCCACACTAAGGCTATATAAAGGGGAAGAAGTTCTCTCCTTGGCCCTCCTGCCTGTTCCCTGTTCTGTGTGTGTGGTGTTGGTGATGAGTTTTTCTCTCTGCTGGAACCTGTGAAAAAGGGCCAGCCTCTTTTGCTGTTACTGAACTTCCCCTCAATCTGTAGTTTCAATAAATACTTTCCTCCCCCAAATTGTGCCTGGTTAGAAGATTCATCCCAGTGGCGTGTGGCTGACTGCAACAAAGACCCCACCTTGAAAAAATATATATATATAGCATAACACTCAAATTTTCTCATGACTAACTCCTCTCTCACTTCTTTTCTAGACGTTTCCAATTCTAGTCAGGTGGAACAAGTTAAAATGTCTATACATGTCACATCTCTCTCCTATGTGCTCCTGAAAGCACTGTACCTTCTGTCCAGGAAACCCTTGTATCTCCAGCAACAGAAAATTCTTATTTTTCTCTTTAAAATCATGCTCACAATTGAAGTTGGCACTGATACACATTGCTGGTAGATAAAGTTACTGTTCTATTCTTTAAAGAGAATGTCTTGGTTCAATGAGTTTTTGAGGCAGAGTCTCACTGTGTGGCCCATCATTTTTTTATTCATTCATTAGACAGTGCCTGCTGACAGTGTTCAGGGCTGTGATAGACACAATGGAGAAATGAAAAAAAGGTACATGGAAAATAAATTTGAACATACAACTTGGAAAAGCAGACAGGATATCCCACTTCAGGGAGGGCCTGAAGATGTAGGGGATGACAGAGCACAAGGGAGAGCCAAGGCCTCCACACGTCTGGCAATGACCACATTAGCAGGTCACACTACTGTATTGGTATCTGCTTGACAGTCTCTCAACCCCCAACATAGTGCTTATGCACACAGGAGAAAGCATGTTAAAGGAACCCCTAACCAAATAAAGAAATAACCAATGCATTTTAACAATCAAGAGCTAAATCCAGAGCTACCCTTTAATATAACTCCATAATCTGTTTCATAATAATTTAGTACATATGTTTAAGGATAGAAAGATTCAAAAATCACTCTCTAGGCTAACTAGAGCAGTGTTTGCTTAGAACGTGCAAGGCCCTGGTTCAAACTTCAAAAACACTTCATTAATTAATTTCTACTTTTATAAACTTTTAAAAAATTATTTTATTTTTATATTTTCATTTGGAAGGGGGAAGAGAGAGAGAGAAGAGAGAGAGAATGAATATGGGTACACCAAGGCCTCTTGCTGCAAATGAACTCCAGATGTACCACATTGTGCATCTGGCCGGAGAATACCTGGGGAGAATTATCTGGACTTCTCCTGAACCCATTGAAATGTGTGAGTTGCTAGGTGCTTGTAATTTACATACCTAAATGTCACATACACTCCGTATACTACTATAAAAATCTCTTTGTAAATGGGGTTTGGGGCCAATGCTTTATTTATGCTTGGACCCCCGGGCCCGGGTGTAAATTAAAACTCCCCTCTCCTCTTGCTACAAAGGCTTTGTCTGTTTATTACTGGATATTTCTATAACACATATATAGTTCTGCTGTAATAGAGGTGGGGGTAGTAAAATTGCACAGTTTTTCTAAGCATTCTATCTGATAAAGAAGAAGAGAAAAACTGCAAGGCATGATTAAGATTTCTCCAAGCCAGGGTGATGGAGAGATTGCTTATTTGCAAAGTCTGCCAGTCCAGGTTCAACCCCCAGCTACTCACATAAAACCAGTGGGCATTTTACTTTTTTAAATGTCTAATTTTTTTTTTGTTTTGGAACTCTTCATGAATTTGCATGTCATCCTTGCTCAGGGGCCATGCTAATCTTCCCTGTATTGTTCCAATTTTAGTATATGTGCTGCTGAAGCAAGCACTAAGTTTTTGCTATCAGATTGCTTCATAAATTTATTAATTTGCCAAGCATTGGTGGTACACATCTGTAATCTCAGCATTTGGGGAGGTAGAGGCAGAAGAATCAAGAGTTCAGGGCCAGTCTCAGAAGTTACTCTAACTTTGAGACCAGTCTGGGCAAATAATAAAAAAAAAGAGTCAAATAATAATAATAATAATAATAATAATAATAATAATAATAATAAATTTATTGACCCTTTTAAGGAAGCAAAATGAAATGCAGAGTTTCTATAGAAAGGTCCTATAACAAAATCAGTACTGAAGAACTTGTTTTAAATTAAATGTTCATGTTAGCTATCTACCATTTCTTTTTTTTGTTTTGTTTTGTTTTTCGAGGTAGGGTCTCTGTCATGGTTTGATACAGGTGTCCCCCACAAACAATTGAATGTGTTCTGATAGATCGATCCTCAGCTGATGGCAGTTTGGGTTTTACAACCTCGATGAAGCTGTGTTGTTGGGGGTGGGCTTATGGGGGTTATAAGCCAGCTTCCCCTTGCTAGTATTTGGCACACCTTCCTGCCGCTGTTTGCAGTGCTGTGGCAGA